>CM059869.1:6741254-6867119 GCA_030490815.1 Acer saccharum | reverse complement strand
TAAGTATGCATGCAAAAAGAAAGTTTGCATGCCAAAAAGAACGCCCAAAAGCCAAAAAGAAAAGTTTGGAAACAGAAATCAATGCTAGTGAACTAAACAGTACTATCGGTTCAACAAAAAGCATGCCCACTTACCAAAAAGAAAGCCTGCATGCTAAAAGAAGGCCCGAAAGCCAAAAGAACGTTAGAAACTAAAAGCCTGCCCGCGAAATAAAAAGCACGCCCCACATTCCAAACACAGCATGCATGCATGGGCAAAAAGATAGTTGTGTATGACGAAAGAATGCCCGAGGAAAGCCAAAAAGAATGTTTGGAAACTAGAAACCACGCTCCGTGAACTAAAAAGCACTCTTTGCATTAATTAAAAAAGCATGCCTGCATGCCAGAAAGAGAGCTGCATGCCTGAAAGGAGGCCCGAAAGCCAAAAAGATCGTTTGGAAACTAAAAAACGAAGCTAGAGAACTAAAAGGTACCCTGCATTCCAAACAGCATTCCCGTTATGCCAAAAAGAATATCTAGATACTAAAAAGCACACTCAAGAACAAAAAGGTACTCTCCCTCCGCGTTTCCAAAAAGCTTGTCCAGAAGCTAAAAAGAAAGTTTGGAAGCCAAAAGGACGAGATAGCCCAAAAAGAACGTTTGCAAACTAAAAAGTACGATCGATAACTAAAAGCACTCTCGCGTTCAAAAAAGCATGCCTGCATGACAAAATAAAGTATACATGCAAAAAAGAAAGTTTGCATGCCAAAAAGAACGCCCAAAGATAATAAAAAGAACGGGAAAAAGAAAATCATGCCAGTGAAAAACAGTACTATCGCGTTCAAAAAAGCGAAGCCCACTTGCCAATGAAAGCCTGCATATTAAAAACAACGCCCGAAGCCAAAAAGAACGTTTAGAAACTAAAAAACAAAGCAAGAGAACTAAAAAGTACTCCTGCATTCCAAACAGCATTCCCGTATGCCAAAGAATATCTAGATACTAAAAGCACGCTCAAGAAGAAAGGCACTCTCGCATTCCAAAAAGCTTGTCCAGATGCTAAAAAGAAAGTTTGGAAGCCAAAAGGAACGCCGAAAGCCAAAAGAACGTTTGCAAACTAAAAAGTACGATCGATAACTAAAGCACTCTCGCGTTCAAAAAAAAGCATGCATACATGCCAAAATAAAGTATGCATGCAAAAAAGAAAGTTTGCATGCCAAAAAGAACGCCCAAAAGCCAAAAAGAACGTTTGGAAACAAGAAATCATGCTAGTTGAACTAAACAATACTATCGTGTTCAAAAACATGCCCACTTGCCAAAAAGAAAGCCTGCATGCTAAAAAGAACGCCCGAAAGCCAAAAGAACGTTTAGAAACTAAAAAAGCAATGCCCGAGAAATAAAACACTCCCACATTCCAAAAGCATGCATGCATGCATGGCAAAAGAGAAAGTTTGTATGCCAGAAAAGAAGCCCGAAAGCCAAAAGAATGTTTTGGAAAACAGCATACGACGCTCGTGAAATAAAAAGCACTCTTGCGTTCAAAAAAGCATGCCTGCATGCCAGAAAGAGAGCCTGCTGCCTAAAAGTATGCCTGAAAGCCAAAAAGAACGTTCGAAAACTAAAAAACGAAGCTAGAGAACTAAAAAGTACTCCTGCATTCTAAACAGCATTCCCGTATGCCAAAAAGAATATCTAGATACTAAAAAAGCACGCTCAAGAACAAAAAATCACTCCCGCGTTCCAAAAACTTGTCCAAAAGCTACAAAGAAAGTTGTAATCCAAAAGGAACGCCGAAAGCCAAAAGAAGTTTGCAAACTAAAAGTACGATCGATAACTAAAAGCACTCTCGCGTTCAAAAAAGCATGCCTGCGTGCCAAAAAAAAGTGGCATGCAAAAAAGAATTTTGCATGCCAAAAAGAACGCCCAAAAGCCAAAAAGAACGTTGGAAACAAGAATCATGCTCGTGAACTAAACAGTACTATCGCGTTCAAAAAAGCATGACCAGATGCCAAAAGAAAGCCTGCATGCTAAAAGAACGTCAGAAACTAAAAAGCATGCCCGAGAAAAAAAAAAAAAGCACTCCACATTCCGAAAAGCATGCTTGCATGGCAAAGAGAAAGTTTGGTGCCGAAAAGAATGCCCGAAAGCCAAAAGAATGTTGGAAACTAGAAACACGCTCGTGAACTAAAAAGCACTCTTGCGTTCAAAAAAGCATGCCTGATGCCAGAAAGAGAGCCGCATGCCTAAAAGTATGCCCGAAAGACAAAAGAACGTTTGAAAACTAAAAACGAAGCTAGAGAACTAAAAGTACTCCTGCGTTCCAAACATACGTATTGCCAAAAGATATCTATATACTAAAAGCGCTCAAGAACAAAAAGGCACTCCCGCGTTCCAAAAAGCTTGTCCAGAGCTAAAAGAAAGTTTGGAAGCCAAGAGGAACGCCGAAAGCCAAAAAGACGTTTGCAAATTAAAAGTACGATCGATAACTAAAAGAACTCACACCCACATTCCAAAAAGCATGCATGCATGCATGGCAAAGAGAAGTTTGTATGCCGAAAGAATGCCCGAAAGCCAAAAAGAATGTTTGGAAACTAGAAACCACGCTCGTGAACTAAAAAGCACTCTTTGCGTTCAAAAAAAGCATGCCCTGCATGCCAGAAAGAGAGCTGCCATGCCTAAAGTATGCCCGAAAGCAAAAAGAACGTTTGAAAACTAAAAAACGAAGCTAGTAGAGAACTAAAAAGTACTCCTGCATTCCAAACAATATTCCCGTATGCCAAAAAGAATATCTAGATACTAAAAAGCACGCTCAAGAACAAAAAGGCACTCCCGCGTTCCAAAAAGCTTGTCCAGATGCTAAAAAGAAAGTTTGGAAGCCAAAAGGAACGCCGAAAGCCAAAAAGAAGTTTGCAAATTAAAAAGTACGATCGATAACTAAAAGCACTCTCGCGTTCAAAAAGCATGCATAAACATGCCAAAAAAAAGTAATGCATGCAAAAGAAGTTGCATGCCAAAAGAACTCCCAAAAGCCAAAAAGAACGTTGGAAACAAGAATCATGCTAGTGAACTAACATTACTATCGCGTTCAAAAAGCATGCCCACTTGCCAAAAGAAAGCCTGCATGCTAAAAGAACGCCGAAAGCCAAACAAAAGAACGTTTAGAAACTAAAAAGCATGCCCGAGAAACAAAAAGCACTCCACATTCCAAAAGCATGCATGCATGCATGGCAAGAGAGAAAGTTTGTATGCCGAAAAGAATGCCCGAAAGCCAAAAGAATGTTTGGAAACTAGAAACCACGCTCGTGAACTAAAAAGCACTCTTGCGTTCAAAAAAGCATGCCTGCATGCCAGAAAGAGAGCCTGCATGCCTAAACGTATGCCCGAAAGCCAAAAAGAATGTTTGAAAACTAAAAAACGAAGCTAGAGAACTAAAAAGTATTCCTGCATTCAAACAGCATTCCCGTATGCCAAAAGAATATCTAGACACTAAAAAGCACGCTCAAGAAACAAAAAGCACTCCCGCGTTCCAAAAAGCTTGTCCAAAAGCTAAAAAGAAAGTTGAGAGCCAAAGGAACACCGAAAGCCAAAAAGAACTTTGCAAATTAAAAAGTACGATCGATAACTAAAAGCACTCTCGTGTTCAAAAAGCATGCCTGCATGCCAAAAATAAGTATGCATGCCAAAAGAACGCCCAAAAGCCAAAAGAACGTTTGGAAACAAGAAATCATGCTAGTGAAAAAACAGTACTATCGCGTTCAAAAAAAGCTGACCAAATGCCAAAAAGAAGCCTGCATGCTAAAAAGAACGTTCAGAAACTAAAAAGCATGCTCGAGAAATAAAAGGCACTCCCACATTCCAAAAAGCTGCAGGCATGGCAAAGAGAAAGTTGTATGCCGAAAAGAAGCCGAGCCAAAAAGAATGGTGGAAACTAGAAACCACGTCGTGAACTAAAAAGCACTCTTGCATTCAAAAAAAGCATGCCTGCATGCCAGAAAAGAGAGCCTGCATGCCTAAAAGTATGCCCGAAAGCCAAAAGAACGTTGAAAACTAAAAACCGAAGCTAGAGAACTAAAAAGTACTCCTGCATTCCAAACATATTCCCGTATGCCAAAAAGAATACTAGATACTAAAAAGCACGCTCAAGAACAAAAAAGGCACTCCCGCGTTCCAAAAGCTTGTCCAGATGCTAAAAAGAAAGTTGGAAGCCAAAAGGAAGCCGAAAGCCAAAAGGACGTTTGCAAACTAAAAAGTACGATCGATAACTAAAGCACTCTCGCATTCAAAAAAGCATGCCTGCATGCCAAAAATAAAGTATGCATGCAAAAAGAAAGTTTGCATGCCAAAAAGAACGCCCAAAGCCAAAAAAAATGTTTGGAAACAAGAATCATGCTAGTGAACTAAACAGTACTATCGTTCAAAAAAGCATGCCACTTACCAAAAAGAAAGCCTGCATGCTAAAAAGAACGCCCGAAAGCCAAAAAGAAACGTTTAGAAACTAAAAAGCATGCCCGAGAAATAAAAGCACTCCCACATTCCAAAAAGCATGCATGCATGGCGAAAAGAAAGTTGTATGCCGAAAAGAATGCCCGAAAGCCAAAAGAATGTTTGGAAACTAGAAACCACGCTCGTGAACTAAAAAGCACTCTTGCTTTTAAAAAAAACATGCCTGCATGCCTGAAGGATGCCCGAAAGCCAAAAGATCGTTTGGAAACTAAAAACGAAGCTAGAGAACTAAAAAGTACTCCTGCATTCCAAACAGCATTCCCGTATGCCAAAAAGAATATCTAGATACTAAAAAGCGCGCTCAAGAACAAAAGGCACTCCCGCGTTCCAAAAGCTTGTCCAGAAGCTAAAAGAAAGTTTGGAAGCCAAAAGGAACGCCGATAGCCAAAAAGAACGTTTGCAAACTAAAAAGTACGATCGATAACTAAAAGCACTCTCGCGTTCAAAAAGCATGCATGCATGACAAAAATAAAGTATACATGCAAAAAAGAAAGTTTGCATGCTAAAAAGAACGCCCAAAGATAAAAAGAACGTTTGGAAAAAAGAAATCATGCTAGTGAACTAAACAGTACTATCGCGTTCAAAAAGCAAGCCCACTTGCCAAAAAGAAAGCCTGCATGTTAAAAGAACGCCCGAAAGCCAAAAAGAACGTTTAGAAACTAAAAAACGAAGCTAGAGATCTAAAAAGTACTCCTGCATTCCAAACAGCATTCCCGTATGCCAAAAAGATTATCTAGATAACTAAAAAGCACGCTCAAGAACAAAAAGGCACTCCCGCATTCCAAAAGCTTGCCCAGATACTAAAAAGAAAGTTTGGAAGCCAAAAGGAACGCCGAAAGCAAAAAGAACGTTTGCAAACTAAAAAGTACGATCGATAACTAAAAGCACTCTCGCGTTCAAAAAGCATGCATACATGCCAAAAAAAAGTATGCATGCAAAAAAGAAAGTTTGCATGCCAAAAGAACGTTCGGAAACAAGAAATCATGCTAGTGACAAAACATACTATCGCGTCAAAAAAGCATGCCCACTTGCCGAAAAGAAAGCCTGCATGCTAAAAAGAACGCCCGAAAGCCAAAAGAACGTTTAGAAACTAAAAAGCATGCCTGAGAAATAAAAAGCACTCCGACATTCCAAAAAGCATGCATGCATGCATGGCAAAGAGAAAAGTTTGTATGCCGAAAAGAATGCCCGAAAGCCAAAAAGAATGTTTGGAAACTAGAATCCACGCTCGTGAACTAAAAAAGCACTCTTGCGTTCAAAAAAGCATGCCTGCATGCCAGAAAGAGAGCCAGCATGCCTAAAAGTATGCCCGAAAGCCAAAAAGAACGTTTGAAAACTAAAAACCGAAGCTTGAGAACTAAAAGTACTCCTGCATTCCAAAAGCATTCCCGTATGCCAAAAGAATATCTAGATACTAAAAAAGCACGCTCAAGAACAAAAAAGCACTCCCGCGTTCCAAAAAGCTTGTCCAAAAGCTAAAAAGAAAGTTTGGAAGCCAAAAGGAACGCCGAAAGCCAAAAGGAACGTTTGCAAACTAAAAAGTACGATCGATAACTAAAAGCACTTCACGTTCAAAAAAGCATGCCTGCATGCCAAAAATAAAGTATGCATGCAAAAAGAAAGTTGCATGCCAAAAAGAACGCCCAAAAGCCAAAAGAACGTTTGGAAACAAGAAATCATGCTAGTGAACTAAACAGTACTATCGCGTTCAAAAAAGCATGACCAGATGCCAAAAGAAAGCCTGCGCTAAAAAGAACGTCCAGAAATTAAAAAGCATGCCCGAGAAATAAAAAGCACTCCCACATTCCAAAAAGCATGCATGCATAGCAAAGAGAAAGTTTGTATGCCGAAAAGAATGCCCGAAAGCCAAAAAGAATGTTTGGATACTAGAAACCACGCTAGTGAACTGAAAAGCACTTTGTGTTCAAAAAAAGCATGCCTGCATGCCAGAAAGAGAGCCTGCATGCCTAAAAGTACGCCCGAAAGCCAAAAAGAACGTTTGAAAACTAAAAACGAAGCTAGAGAACTAAAAAGTACTCCTGCATTCCAAATAGCATTCCCATATGCCAAAAAGAATGCCTAGATAAAAAAAAGCACGCTCAAGAATAAAAAGGCACTCCCGCGTTCCAAAAAGCTTGTCAAGATGCTAAAAATAACGTTTGGAAGCCAAAAGGAATGCCGAAAGCCAAAAAGAATGTGCAAACTAAAAAGTACGATCGATAACTGAAAGCACTCTCGCATTCAAAAAAGCATGCCTGCATGCCAAAATAAAGTATGCAAGCAAAAAGAAAGGTTGCATGCCAAAAAGAACGCCCAAAGCCAAAAAGAACGTTTGGAAACAAAAGAAATCATGCTAGTGAACTAAACAGTACTATCGCGTTCAAAAAGCATGACCAGATGCAAAAAAGAAAGCCTGCATGCTAAAAAGAACGTTCAGAAACTAAAAGCATGCCCGAGAAATAAAAAGCACTCCCACATTCCAAAAAGCATGCATGCATGGCAAAGAGAAAGTTTGTATGCCGAAAAGAATGCTCGAAAGCCAAAAAGAATGTTTGGAAACTAGAAACCACGATCGTGACTAAAAGCACTCTTGCGTTCAAAAAAGCATGCCTGCATGCTAGAAAGAGAGCCTGCATGCCTAAAAGTATGCCCGAAAGCCAAAAAGAACGTTTGAAAACTAAAAAACGAAGCTAGAGAACTAAAAAGTACTCCGCATTCCAAACAATATACCCGTATGCCAAAAAGATATCTAGATACTAAAAGCATGCTCAAGAACAAAAAGGCTCCCGCGTTCCAAAAAGCTTGTCCATATGCTAAAAGAAAGTTTGGAAGCTAAAGGAACGCCGAAAGCCAAAAAGAACGTTTGCAAACTAAAAAGTACGATCGATAACTAAAAGCACTCTCGCGTTCAAAAAAGCATGCCTGCATGCCAAAAATAAAGTATGCATGCAAAAAAGAAGTTTGCATGCCAAAAAGAACGCCCAAAAGCTAAAAGAAAGTTGGAAAAAGAAATCATGCTAGTGAACTAAACAGTACTATCGCGTTCAAAAAAGCATGCCCACTTACCAAAAAGAAAGCCTGCATGCTAAAAGAACGCCCGAAGGCTAAAAAGAACGTTTAGAAACTAAAAAGCCCATGCCGAGAAATAAAAAGCACTCCCACATTCCAAAAAACATGCATGCAAGGCAAAAAGAAAGTTTGTATGCCGAAAAGAATGCCCGAAAGCCAAAAAGAATGTTGGAAACTAGAAACCCACGCTCGTGAACTAAAAAGCACTCTTGCTTTAAAAAAAGCATGCCTGCATGCCAGAAATAGAGCCTGCATGCCTGAAAGGATGCCCGAAAGCCAAAAAGAAACGTTTGGAAACAGAATCATGCTAGTGAACTAAACAGTACTATCGCGTTCAAAAGCATGCCCACTTGCCAAAAGAAAGCCTGCATGCTAAAGAGAACTCCCGCAAGCCAAAAGAACGTTTAGAAACTAAAAAGCATGCCCGAGAATAAAAAGCACTCCCACATTCCAAAAGCATGCATGCATGCATGGCAAAGAGAAAGTTTGTATGCCGAAAAGACTGCCCGAAAGCCAAAAAGAATGTTTGGAAACTAGAACCACGCTCGTGAATTAAAAAGCACTCTTGCGTTCAAAAAGCATGCCTGCATGCCAGAAAGAGGGCCTGCATGCCTAAAAGTATGCCCGAAGCCAAAAGAACGTTGAAAACTAAAAAACGAAGCTAGAGAACTAAAAAGTACTCCTGCATTCCAACAGCATTACTGTATGCCAAAAGAATACTAATACTAAAAAGCATGCTCAAGAATAAAAAAGCACTCCTGCGTTCCAAAAGCGTGTCCAAAAGCTAAAAGAAAGTTTGGAAGCCAAAAGGAACGCCGAAAGCCAAAAAGAACATTTGCAAACTAAAAAGTACGATCGATAACTAAAGCACTCTCGCGTTCAAAAAAGCATGCCTGCATGCCAAAAATAAAGTATGCATGCAAAAAAGAAAGTTTGCATGCCAAAAAGAACGCCCAAAAGCCAAAAAGAACGTTTGGAAACAAGAAATCATGCTGTGAACTAAACAGTACTATCGCGTTAAAAAAGCATGACCAGATGCCAAAAAGAAAGCCTGCATGCTAAAAAAAGTTCAGAAACTAAAAAGCATGCCCGAGAAATAAAAAGCACTCCCACATTCCAAAAAGCATGCATGCATGGCAAAGAGAAGTTTGTATGCCGAAAAAGAATGCCCGAAAGCCAAAAAGAATATTTGGAAACCAGAAACCACGCTCGTGAACTAAAAAACACTCTTGCGTTCAAAAAAAGCATGCCTGCATGCCAGAAAGATAGCCTGCATGCCTAAAAGTATGCCCGAAAGCCAAAAGAACGTTTGAAAACTAAAAAACGAAGCTAGAGAACTAAAAAGTACTCCTGCATTCCAAACAATATTCCGTATGCCAAAAAGAATATCTAGACCTAAAAAGCACGCTCAAGAACAAAAAGGCACTCCCGCGTTCCAAAAAGCTTGTCTAGATGCTAAAAAGAAAGTTTGGAAGCCAAAAGGAAAGCCGAAATCCAAAAGAACGTTTGCAAACTAAAAAGTACGATCGATAACTAAAAAGCACTCTCGCGTTCAAAAAAGCATGCCGCATGCCAAAAATAAAGTATGCATGCAAAAAAGAAAGTTTGCATGCCAAAAAGAACGCCCAAAGCCAAAAAGAAAGTTTGGAAACAAGAATCATGCTTGTGAACTAAACAGTACTATCGCGTTCAAAAAGCATGCCCAACTTACCATAAAGTAGCCTGCATGCTAAAAAACGCCCGAAAGCCAAAAAGAACGTTTAGAAACTAAAAAGCATGCCCGAGAAATAAAAAGCACTCCCACATTCCAAAAAGCATGCATGCATGGCAAAAAGAAAGTTTGTATGCTGAAAAGAATGCCCGAAAGCCAAAAAGAATGTTTGGAAACTAGAAACCACGCTCGTGAACTAAAAAGCATCTTGCTTTAAAAAAAAGCATGCCTGCATGCCAGAAAGATAGCCTGCATGCCTGAAAGGATGCCCGAAAGCCAAAAAGATCGTTTGGAAACTAAAAAACGAAGTTAGAACTAAAAGTACTCCTGCATTCCAACAGCATTCCCTTATGCCAAAAAGAATATCTAGTTACCAAAAAGCACGCTCAAGAACAAAAAGGCACTCCGCGTACCAAAAAGCTTGTCCAGATGCTAAAACGAAAGTTTAGAAGCCAAAAGGAACGCCGATAGCCAAAAAGAACGTTTGCACACTAAAAAGTACAATCGATAACTAAAAGCACTCTCGCGTTCAAAAAGCTGCCTGCATGACAAAAATAAAGTATACATGCAAAAAAGAAAGTTTGCATGCCAAAAAGAACGCCTAAAAGCAAAAAGAAACGTTTGGAAACAAGAAATCATGCTAGTGAACTAAACAGTACTATCAGTTCAAAAAGCAAGCCCACTTGCCAAAAAGAAAGCCTGCATGCTAAACAGAACGCCCGAAGCCAAAAGAACGTTAGAAACTAAAAAACGAAGCTAGAGAACTAAAAGTACTCCTGCATTCCAAACAGCATTCCGTATGCCAAAAAGAATATCTAGATACTAAAAAGCACGCTCAAGAACAAAAAGGTACTCCCGCGTTCCAAAAAGCTTGTCCAGATGCTAAAAAGAAAGTTTGGAAGCCAAAAGGAACGCCGAAAGCCAAAAAGAACGTTTGAAAACTGAAAAGTACGATCACTAATTAAAAGCACTCTCGCATTCAAAAAAGCATGCCTGCATGCCAAAAATAAAGTATGCATGCAAAAAAAGAAAGTTTGCATGACAAAAAGAACACCCAAAGCCAAAAAGAAAGTTTGGAAACAAGAAATCATGCTAGTGAACTAAACAGTACTATCGCGTTCAAAAAAGCATGCCCACTTGCCAAAAAGAAAGCTTGCATGCTAAAAAGAACGCCCGAAAGCCAAAAAGAACGTTTAGAAACTAAAAAGCATGCCCGAGAAATAAAAAGCACTCCCACATTCCAAAAAGCATGCATGCATGCATGGCAAAGAGAAAGTTTGTATGCCGAAAAGAATGCCCGAAAGCCAAAAAGAATGTTTAGAAACTAGAATCCACGCTCGTGAACTAAAAAGCACTCTTACGTTCAAAAAGCATGCCTGCATGCCAGAAAGAGAGCCTGCATGCCTAAAAGTATGCCCGAAAGCCAAAAAGAACTTTTGAAAACTAAAAAACGAAGCTAGAGAACTAAAAAGTACTCCTGCATTCCAAACAGCATTCCCGTATGCCAAAAAGAATATCTAGATACTAAAAAGCACGCTCAAGAACAAAAAGGCACTCCCGCATTCCAAAAAGCTTGTCCAAATGCTAAAAAGAAAGTTTGGAAGCCAAAAGGAACGCCGAAAGCCAAAAAGAACGTTTGCAAACTAAAAAGTCGCGTTCAAAAAAGCATGCCTGCATGCCAAAAATAAAGTATGCATGCAAAAAGAAAGTTTGCATGCCAAAAAGAACGCCCAAAAGCCAAAAAAGAACGTTTGGAAACAAGAAATCATGCTAGTGAACTAAACAGTACTATCGCGTTCAAAAAAGCATGCACACTTGCCAAAAAGAAAGCCTGCATGCTAAAAAGAACGTCCGAAAGCCAAAAAGAACGTTTAGAAAATAAAAAACGAAGCCAGAGAACTAAAAAGTTCTCCTGCATTCCAAACAGCATTCCCATATGCCAAAAATAATATCTAGATACAAAAAAGCACGCTCAAGAACAAAAAGGCACTCCCGCGTTCCAAAAAGCTTGTCAAGATGCTAAAAAGAACGTTTGGAAGCCAAAAGGAACGCCGAAAGCCAAAAAGAACGTTTGCAAACTAAAAAGTACGATCGATAATTAAAAGCACTCTCGCATTCAAAAAAGCATGCTTGCATGCCAAAAACAAAGTATGCATGCAAAAAAAGAAAGTTTGCTTGCCAAAAAGAACGCCCAAAAGCCAAAAAGAACGTTTGGAAATAAGAAATCATGCTAGTGAACTAAACAGTACTATCGCGTTCAAAAAAGCATTCACACTTGCCAAAAAGAAAGCCTGCATGCTAAAAAGAACGTCCGAAAGCCAAAATGAACGTTTAGAAACTAAAAAGCATGCCCGAGAAATAAAAAGCACTCCCACATTCCAAAAAGCATGCATGCATGGCAAAGAGAAAGTTTGTATGCTGAAAAGAATGCCCGAAAGCCAAAAGGAATGTTTGGAAACTAGAAACCACGCTCGTGAACTAAAAAGCACTCTTGTGTTCAAAAAAGCATGCCTACATGTCTAAAAGGATGCCCGAAAGCCAAAAAGAACGTTTGGAAACTAAAAAACGAAGCTAGAGAACTAAAAAGTACTCCTGCATTCCAAACAGCATTCCCGTATGCCAAAAAGAATATCTTGATACTAAAAAAGCACGCTCAAGAACAAAAAGGCACTCCCACATTCCAAAAAGCTTGTCCAGATGCTAAAAAGAAAGTTTGGAAGCCAAAAGGAACGCCGAAAGCCAAAAAGAACGTTTGCAAACTAAAAAGTACGATCGATAAGTAAAAGCACTCTCGCATTCAAAAAAGCATGCCTGCATGCCAAAAATAAAGTATGCATGCAAAAAATAAAGTTTGCATGCCAAAAAGAACTCCCAAAAGCCAAAAAAACGTTTGGAAACAAGAAATCATGCTAGTGAACTAAACAGTACTATCGCGTTCAAAAAAGCATGCCCACTTGCCAAAAAGAAAGCCTGCATGCTAAAAAGAACGCCCGAAAGCCAAAAAGAACGTTTAGAAACTAAAAAACGAAGCTAGAGAACTAAAAAGTATTCCTACATTCCAAACAGCATTCCCCCATGCCAAAAAGAACATCTAGAAACTAAAAAGCACGCTCAAGAACAAAAAGGCACTCCCGCGTTCTTAAAAGCTTGTCCAGATGCTAAAAAGAAAGTTTGGAAGCCAAAAGGAACGCCGAAAGCCAAAAAGAATGTTTGCAAACTAAAAAGTACAATCGATAACTAAAAGCACTCTCGCGTTTAAAAAAGCATGCCTGCATGCCAAAAATAAAGTATGCATGCAAAAAGAAAGTTTGCATGCCAAAAAGAACATTTGGAAACAAGAAACCATGCTAGTGAACTAAACAGTACTATCGCGTTCAAAAAAGCATGCCCACTTCCCAAAAAGAAAGCCTGCATGCTAAAAAGAACGCCCGAAAGCCAAAAAGAACGTTTAGGAACTAAAAAACGAAGCTAGAGAACTAAAAAGTACTCCTGCATTCCCAACAGCATTCCCGTATGCCAAAAAGAATATTTAGATACTAAAAAGCACGCTCAAGAACAAAAAGGCACTCCCGCGTTCCAAAAAGCTTGTCCAGATGCTAAAAAGAAAGTTTTGGAAACCAAAAGGAACACCGAAAGCCAAAAAGAACGTTTGCAAACTAAAAAGTATGATCGATAACTAAAAGCACTCTCGCGTTCAAAAAAGCATGCCTGCATGCCAAAAATAAAGTATGCATGCAAAAAAGAAAGTTTGCATGCCAAAAAGAACGCCCAAAAGCCAAAAAGAACGTTTGGAAACAAGAAATCATGCTAGTGAACTAAACAGTACTATCGCGTTCAAAAAAGCATGCCCACTTGCCAAAAAGAAATCCTGCATGCTAAAAAGAACGTCTGAAAGCCAAAATGAACATTTAGAAACTAAAAAGCATGCCCGAGAAATAAAAAGCACTCCCACATTCCAAAAAGCATGCATGCATGGCAAAGAGAAAGTTTGTATGCTGAAAAGAATGCTCGAAAGCCAAAAAGAATGTTTGGAAACTAGAAACCACGCTCGTGAACTAAAAAGCACTCTTGCGTTCAAAAAAGCATGCCTGCATGTCTAAAAGGATGCTCGAAAGCCCAAAACGAACGTTTGGAAACTAAAAAACGAAGCTAGAGAACTAAAAAGTACTCCTCCATTCCAAACATCATTCCCGTATGCCAAAAAGAATATCTAGATACTAAAAAGCACGCTCAAAAACAAAAAGGCACTCCCACGTTCCAAAAAGCTTGTCCAGATGCTAAAAAGAAAGTTTGGATGCCTAAAGGAACGCCGAAAGCCAAAAAGAACGTTTGCAAACTAAAAAGTACGATCGGTAAGTAAAAGCACTCTCGCGTTCAAAAAAGCATGCCTGCATGCCAAAAATAAAGTATGCATGCAAAAAAGAAAGTTTGCATGCCAAAAAGAACACCCAAAAGCCAAAAAGAACGTTTGGAAACAAGAAATCATGTTAGTAAACTAAACAGTACTATCGCGTTCAAAAAAGCATGCCCACTTGCCAAAAAAGAAAGCCTGCATGCTAAAAAGAACGCCCGAAAGCAAAAAAGAATGTTTAGAAACTAAAAAGCATGCCCGAGAAATAAAAAGCACTCCCACATTCCAAAAAGCATGCATGCATGGCAAAGAGAAAGTTTGTATGCCGAAAAGAATGCCCAAAAACCAAAAAGAATATTTGGAAACTAAAAACCACGCTCGTGAACTAGAAAGCACTCTTGCGTTCAAAAAGCATGCCTGCATGCCAGAAAAAGAGCCTGCATGCCTAAAAGTATGCTTGAAAGCCAAAAAGAACGTTTGAAAACTAAAAAATGAAGCTAGAGAACTAAAAAGTACTCCTGCATTCCAAACAGCATTCCCGTATGCCAAAAAGAATATCTAGATACTAAAAAGCACGCTCAAGAACAAAAAGACACTCCCGCGTTCCAAAAAGCTTGTCCAGATGCTAAAAAGAAAGTTTGGAAGCCAAAAGGAATGCCGAAAGCCAAAATGAACTTTTGCAAACTAAAAAGTACGATCGATAACTAAAAGCACCCTCGCGTTCAAAAAAGCATGCCTGCATGCCAAAAATAAAGTATGCATGCAAAAAAAAAAAAGTTTGCATGCTAAAAAGAACGTTTGGAAACAAGAAATCATGCTAGTGAACTAAACAGTACTATCGCGTTCAAAAAAGCTTGCCCACTTGCCAAAAAGAAAGCCTACATGCTAAAAAGAACGCCCGAAGGCCAAAAAGAGCGTTTAGAAATTAAAAAGCAGGCCCGAGAAATAAAAAGCACTCCCACATTCCAAAAAGCATGCATGCATGGCAAAAAGAAAGTTTGTATGCCGAAAAGAATTCCCGAAAGCCAAAAAGAATGTTTGGAAACTAGAAACCACGCTCGTGAACTAAAAAGCACTCTTGCATTAAAAAAAAGCATGCCTGCATGCCAGAAAGAGAGCCTGCATGCCTAAAAGGATGCCCGAAAGCTAAAAAGATCGTTTGGATACTAAAAACCGAAGCTAGAGAACTAAAAAGTACTCCTGCATTCCAAACAACATTCCCGTATGCCAAAAAGAATATCTAGATACTAAAAAGCACGCTCAAGAACAAAAAGGCACTCCCGCGTTCCAAAAAGCTTGTCCAGATGCTAAAAAGAAAGTTTGGAAGCCAAAAGGAACGCCTAAAGCCAAAAAGAACGTTTGCAAACTAAAAAGTACGATCGATAACTAAAAGCACTCTCGCGTTCAAAAAAGCATGCCTGCGTGCCAAAAATAAAGTATGCATGCAAAAAAGAAAGCCTGCATGCTAAAAAAAAACGTCCGAAAGCCAAAATGAACATTTACAAACTAAAAAGCATGCCTAAGAAATAAAAAGCACTCCCACATTCCAAAAAGCATGCATTCATGGCAAAGAGAAAGTTTGCATGCCGAAAAGAACGCCCGAAAGCCAAAAGAATGTTTGGAAAGTAGAAAGCACGCTCGTGAACTAAAATGCACTCTCGCGTTCAAAAACGCATGCCTACATGCCAGAAAGAATGCCAAAAAGCCAAAAAGAACGTTTGGAAACTAAAAAACCACGCTAGAGAACTAAAAAGCGCTCTCGCATTCAAAAAGCATTCCCTCATGTCAAAAAGAATGTCTAGATACTAAAAAGCACACTCAAGAACAAAAAGGCACTCCCGCTTTCCAAAAAGTTTGTTCAAATGCTAAAAAGAAAGTTTGGAAGCCAAAAGGAACGCCGAAAGCCAAAAAGAACGTTTGCAAACTAAAAAGTACGATCGATAACTAAAAGCACTCTCGCGTTCAAAAAAGCATGCTTGCATGCCAAAAATAAAGTATGCATGCAAAAAAGAAAGTTTGTATGCCAAAAAGAACGCCCAAAAGCCAAAAAGAACATTTGGAAACAAGAAATCATGCTAGTGAACTAAACAGTACTATCGCATTTAAAAAAACATGCCCACTTGCCAAAAAGAAAGCCTGCATGCTAAAAAGAACGCCCGAAAGCCAAAAAGAACGTTTACAAACTAAAAAGCATGCCCAAGAAATAAAAAGCACTCCCACATTCCAAGAAGCATGCATTCATGGCAAAGAGAAAGTTTGCATGCCGAAAAGAACGCTCGAAAGCCAAAAGAATATTTGGAAAGTAGAAAGCACGCTCGTGAACTAAAAAGCACTCTCGCGTTCAAAAACGCATGCCTACATGCCAGAAAGAACGCCAAAATGCCAAAAAGAACGTTTGGAAACTAAAAAACCACGCTAGAGAACTAAAAAGCGCTCTCGCATTCCAAAAGCATTCCCTCATGTCAAAAAGAATGTCTAGATACTAAAAAGCACACTCAAGAACAAAAAGGCACTCCCGCATTCCAAAAAGCTTGCTTGGATGCTAAAAAGAAAGTTTGCAAGCCAAAAGGAACGCCGAAAGCCAAAATGAACTTTTGCAAACTTAAAAGTACGCTCGATAACTAAAAAGCACTCTCATGTTCAAAAAAGCATGCCTCATGCCAAAAATAACGTATGCATGCCAAAAAGAACGCCCGTATGCCAAAAAGAAAGTTTGCATGCCAAAAAGAATGCCCAAGAAGCCAAAAAGAACATTTGGAAACTATAAAGCATGCTCGTGAACTAAACAGCACTCTCGCGTTCAAAAAAGCATGTCCGCATGCCAAAAAGAGAGCCTGCATGCCAAAAAGAATTCCCGAAAGCCAAAAAGAACGTTTGGAAACTAAAAAACCATGCTCGAGAACTAAAAAACACTCATACATTCCAAAAAGCATTTCCGCATGCCAAAAAGAATGTCTACATACTGAAAAGCATGCTTAAGAACAAAAAAACACTCCCGCATTCCAAAAACGTACCCGGATGCTAAACAGAAAGTTTGCAAGCCAAAAAGAACGCTGAAAGCAAAAAAGAACATTTGTAAACTAAAAAGTACGCTCGTTAACTAAAAAGCATTCTCGCGTTCAAAAAAGCAAGCCCGCATGCCAAAAAGAATGTCCAAAAGCCAAAAAGAACGTTTGGAAACTAAAAAGCACTCCTGCATTCCAAAAAGCATGCTCGTATGCCAAAAAGAATGCCCGAAAGCTTAAAAGAACCTTTGGAAACTAAAACGAACCTTTGGAAACTAAAAAGCATGCCCGAGAATTAAAAAGCAAGCCCGCATGACAAAAAGAAAGTTTGCATGTCGAAAAGAACGCCCGAAAGCCTAAAAGAATGTTTTGAAACTAGAAAGCACACTCGTGAACTACAAAGCACTCTCGCGTTCAAAAAAGCATCCCCTCATGCCAAAAAGAGAGCCCGCATGCCAAAAAGAACGTTTGGAAACTAAAAAACCATGCTAGAGAACTAAAAAGCGCTCTCGCATTCCAAAAGCATTCCCTTATGTCAAAAAGAATGTCTAGATACTAAAAAGCACACTCAAGAACAAAAAGGCACTCCCGCATTCCAAAAAGCTTGCTTGGATGCTAAAAAGAAAGTTTGCAAGCCAAAAGGAACGCCGAAAGCCAAAATGAACTTTTGCAAACTTAAAAGTACGCTCGATAACTAAAAAGCACTCTCGCATTCAAAAAAGCATGCCTCATGCCAAAAATAAAGTGTGCATGCCAAAAAGAACGCCTGTATGCCAAAAAGAAAGTTTGCATGCCAAAAAGAATGCCCAAAAAGCCAAAAAGAACGTTTGGAAACTATAAAGCATGCTCGTGAACTAAACAGCACTCTCGCGTTCAAAAAAGCATGTCCGCATGCCAAAAAGAGAGCCTGCATGCCAAAAAGAATTCCCGAAAGCCAAAAAGAACGTTTGGAAACTAAAAAACCATGCTCAAGAACTAAAAAACACTCATGCATTCCAAAAAGCATTTCTGCATGCAAAAAAGAATGTCTACATACTGAAAAGCATGCTTAAGAACAAAAAAGCATTCCCACATTCCAAAAAGCGTACCCGGATGCTAAACAGAAAGTTTGCAAGTCAAAAAGAACGCCGAAAGCGAAAGAGAACATTTGTAAACTAAAAAGTACGCTCGTTAACTAAAAAGCATTCTCGCGTTCAAAAAAGCAAGCCCGCATGCCAAAAAGAATGTCCAAAAGCCAAAAAGAACGTTTGGAAACTAAAAAGCACTCCTGCATTCCAAAAAGCATGCTCGTATGCCAAAAAGAATGCCTGAAAGCTTAAAAGAACCTTTGGAAACTAAAACGAACCTTTGGAAACTAAAAAGCACGCCCGAGAATTAAAAAGCAAGCCCGCATGACAAAAAGAAAGTTTGCATGTCGAAAAGAACGCCTGAAAGCCTAAAAGAATGTTTTGAAACTAGAAAGCACACTCGTGAACTACAAAGCACTCTCGCATTCAAAAAAGCATCCCCTCATGCCAAAAAGAGAGCCCGCATGCCAAAAAGAACGTTTGGAAACTAAAAAACCACGCTAGAGAACTAAAAAGCGCTCTCGCATTCCAAAAGCATTCCCTCATGTCAAAAAGAATGTCTAGATACTAAAATGCACGCTCAAGAACAAAAAGGCACTCCCGCATTCCAAAAAGCTTGCTCAGATGCTGAAAAGAAAGTTTGCAAGCCAAAAGGAACGCCGAAAGCCAGAAAGAACTTTTGCAAACTTAAAAGTACGCTCGATAACTAAAAAGCACTCCCGCGTTCAAAAAAGCATGCCAGCATGCCAAAAATAAAGTATGCATGCCAAAAAGAACGCCCACATGCCAAAAAGAAAGTTTGCAGGCCAAAAAGAATGCCCAAAAGCCAAAAAGAACGTTTGGAAACTAGAAAGCATGCTCGTGAACTAAACAGCACTTTCGCGTTCAAAAAAGCATGTCCGCATGCCAAAAAGAGAGTCTGCATGCCAAAAAGAATGCCCAAAAGCCAAAAAGAACATTTGGAAACTAAAAAACCACCCTCGAGAACTAAAAAGCACTACCGCATTCCAAAAAGCATTTCCACATGCCAAAAAGAATGTCTACATACTGAAAAGCATGCTCAAGAACAAAAAAGCACTCCCGCATTCCAAAAAGCGTACCCGGATACTAAAAAGAAAGTTTGCAAGCCAAAAGAATGCCGAAAGCGAAAAAGAATGTTTGTACACTAAAAAGTACGCTCGTTAACTAAAAAGCATTCTCGCGTTCAAAAAAGTATGCCCGCATGCCAAAAAGAACGTCTGAAAGCCAAAAAGAACGTCCGAAAGCCAAAAAGAACGTTTGGAAACTAAAAAGCACGCCCGGGAACTAAAAAGCACTCCTGCATTCCAAAAAGCATGCCCGTATGCCAAAAAGAATGCCCGAAAGCTAAAAAGACCCTTTGGAAACCAAAACGCACCTTTGGAAACTAAAAAGCACGCCTGAGAATTAAAAAGCAAGCCCGCATGACAAAAAGAAAGTTTGCATGTCGAAAAGAACGCCCGAAAGCCTAAAAGAATGTTTTGAAACTAGAAAGCATACTCGTGAACTAAAAAGCACTCTCATGTTCAACAAAGCATCCCCTCATGCCAAAAAGAGAGCTTGCATGCCAAAAAGAGAGCCTGCATGCCAAAAAGAACGTTTGGAAACTAAAAAAACCACACACAAGAACTAAAAAGCACTCTTACATTCCAAAAAGTATTCCCGCATGCCAAAAAGAATGTATACATACTAAAATGCACGCTTAAGAACAAAAAGGCATTCCCGCATTCCAAAAAGCATGCCCGGATGCTAAAAAGAAAGTTTGCAAGCCAAAAGGAACGCCGAAAGCAGAAAAAAACGTTTGCAAACTAAAAGCAAGCTCGATAACCAAAAAACACTCTCGCGTTCAAAAAAGAATGCTCGCATGCAAAAAAGAAAGTTTGCATGCCGAAAAGAAAGTTTGCATGCCAAAAAGAACACCCGAAAGCCAAAAAGAACGTTTGGAAACTAGAAAGCATGCGCGTGAACTAAAAAGCGCTCTTGCGTTGAAAAAAGCATGCCCGCATGCCAAAAAGAGAGCTTGTATGCCAAAAAGAACGCCCGAAAGGCAAAAAGAATGTTTGGAAACAAAAAAAACCACGCTCAAGAACTAAAATGCACTCCCGCGTTTCAAAAAGCATTTCCGCATGCCAAAAAGATTGTCTAGATACTTAAAAGCACGCTTAAGAACAAAAAAGCACTCCCGTATTCAAAAAAGCATGCCCGGATGTTAAAAATAAAGTTTGCAAACTAAAAAGTATGCTCGATAACTAAAAAGCACTCTCGTGTTCAAAAAAACATGCCCGCATGCCAAAAAGAACGCCCGAAAGCCAAAAAAAAATGTTTGGAAACTAAAAAGCACACTTGAGAACTAAAAAGCACTCCAGCGTTTCGAAAAGCATGCCCGCATGCTAAAAAAGAAAGTTTGCATGCCCAAAAAAAAACACCAGAAAGCCAAAAAGAACGACTATAAACTAAAGAGCACGCTCGAGAACTAAAAAGCACTCTCGTGTTCAAAAAAGCATGCCCACATGCCAAAAAGATTGTCTAAAAGCCAAAAAGAACGTTTGAAAACTAAAAAACACGCTCGAGAACTAAAAAGCACTCCCGCGTTCCAAAAAGCATGCCCACATGCCAAATAGAATGATTGTATGCCAAAAAGAACGTTTGGAAACTAGAAACCACGCTCGTGAACTAAAAAGTACTCTTGCTTTCAAAAAAGCATGCCTGCATGCCAAAAAGAGAGTCTACATGCTAAAAAGAATGCTCAAAAGCCAAAAAGAACGTTTGGAAACTAAAAAACCACAACAGAGAACTTAAAAGCACTCTCGCACTCCAAAAAGCACTCTCGCATTCTAAAAAGCATGCCCGGATGCTGAAAAAAAAAGTTTGCAAATCAAAAGGAACGCCGAAAGCCAAAAAGAACGTTTGTGTAAGGATTCCCTTTAGTTGATTGGCTTATTTCGTGGGCAAACCACAAGTTGGGGTTTGGTTGTAAGGGTAGTCTAGGTGATTAATTAAAGATAAAAGACCCTTTCCAAGACCTCAAGAGGACAAGCACCAAAGGTATATATCTTGTGCTTACTTTGCCTTGAAGAGATATAGTTGCACACACACACAACATGCATAACTCTTATTCTTGAATGTTGTGTTTATATTTTGTGTGCATTGTGCTTTATTGATTATTCAATATCTCTTCTTGCATTAAATTGATTGCATCTTGTTCTATGATAATGTCATGACATGTTAGGCATTAGGATGCATTCAATACCCACACTTGCACTTCATGATTAGTCTTAAGTGTGGTGTAATTCGTTTCCGTTTGTGTGATCGGAAACGTCCGCGCTTGCACGATGGTGTGCATGTCTTAGCGCGATGGTTGACCACTTGAGAAGGTCTCATTCTTCTCTTGGATAAGTGGTAGTTTTGGTTTGGTTGATTGGAGTAAGGTGTCTAGTTTTAAAAGATTGGATTTCAATGTTTTAAGTGTTTTCAAAACTGACCTTTGCATGGTCTTGTGACCATAACATTTTACACAAAGTTTCAAAATGAGTTTTGAAAATTTTTGTACAAACTAGACACCCATACCTTTCCAACGGTATATTATTCGTAATATTTCATGACCGTTTGGATTGGTTTTAAAATCTCCAAAGTTACAACCAAAACAGGGCAACTCTGTTGTTGTCTGTTTCTGACCTTTGGTCACTCAATTGACCATAACTTTTTCTACAGATATAAAAATGTAATTCTGTAAAAACGAGTAGAAAGTAGACATCCATACCTTTCCAACGATATATTATATGAAAGGTTTCGATGTCGTTTGGTCATGTTTCGAAGCGCTCGAATGTTGAGTCGCTGCACTAACGCGAGTACCGCGAAAATGCCCATACTTTTTCCATTTCTTCCAAAACGACGTAGTTTCATTTGGGCATTATAAATACATATCTTTCTCATCATTTTGAGAGGAGAGCCACAAAATCAAACCCTAGAGAGAGAGGCTCCTTATTCTTGAGAGAGAAAGAGAGACTTGAGAGAAAAAGCTTAAAGATTACATCTTTATCTCTCTAAACCCATTCCCACATGCACAAATCATCATCTAGGCATCATCTAGGTTCATCTAGCATGTGCTAATGCATGGGTCTTCTTCAACACACATGGTATGATTTGTTGAACACTTTTATCTTACATAATTAGTGTTTCTACTTATCAATTTTATCTCATTTATTACTTGTATGTGTTTAGATTAATTTCTACATACATGATTGAGATTATGTGTTGATTGGGTTATTTATGTTAGCTAGGTTTTCATGCCTATTTTATATCTAGCTAATTAATCTCATTATATGATTGAGATTATTTTGATAGCTTAATTGATTAGGTCATTATTGCCTAAAAGCTATGCCATAAACATTCTTGTGTGATTTATTTATAACTAGGTTGATAGATTGTTTTTTAATCAACTAGTTAATCTTTTGAATGTTTGTGGGTTTTTTGTGATAGCTTTGTATCTAGGATTGGTTATCCTTTACTTAGCTAAAGTTGTATGCCATGACATATAGCTATTTTCATATCTAGGATTGATTTAAATTGAATATATTATCATCCTAGATAAGCATCTAAGGTTCCCTAGCCTTGTTTGTTAATTGAATATTCATACATATTCACATAGGGTTGTGCATCTCTTTTGAGAGATTGAAGTCTTGTGTGATTGACCGGGATTAGGTCGGACACCGGGAACAGGTGGTCACATAAGAAATTGGACTAGAGCCACTTTTAAAGGCCCGCGTGGTAGAAGGAGGGGGTTATTGACCGGAGTGTTAGACGAGGTCTACATAGGTTGTAAACTCCATTTCAATTAGTGGATTTCGAGGTCCGAGTGTGGCGCACTAAACAGCCCGTGGTTTTTCCCAGTGGTTGGGTTTCCACGTAAACATCAAGTGTCATTTATTATTTCCGCATCTTATTACACTTGTATGTATATTTGACTTGCTAGGGGTATTTTCGTAAAATTGACATGCACGCGAAAATTGGGTAATAATTAGCTAAAATCTATTCACCCCCCCTCTAGCTTTATATTAAACACGCCTCCAGGACTTTTCAATTGGTATCAGAGCGGGTTCCTAGATATACTTAGGTGATCCTTTGGTCATTGTTGGTGTGTTTTGCATTTTGTATGTTTGTTTGATTTCTTCATACATTTTGCATTCTTCTCTTTTGCATTCATTCAACGCAAACACTATGAGTGATTTTGTGAGAGAAGAAATTGACTCCGATGAGGAGATGTCCCTCTAAGGTGAGAGAGGAGATGAAGATGAAAGGGCGTTGCTCACATCACCAAAGAGCTTCAAGCCCAAGCCTTCCTCAATCTTGGTCTAACCAACCAAGAAGGCTAACTTCCCTCAACCTACAATCCTAAAAGGGAAGTGCTCAATCATGCAAGCTCAACCGAGCAAGCAACATTGTCTTGGTCATCAACAAAGAAGGAGAGATCCTATCCAACTACCAAGACAACCACAACGACAAGGGAAAACACCTTTGCATGCTCAAGGGAATGGTATAATTCCTAACCTTATCTCCTCTTGTCATTTGTGTGGTATTGATGGTCATGTTAGACCAAGTTGCTTGCATTACATTAAAATATGTAGATTTTAATGCATGATTGAAAAGAAAAAGGCTAGAGCTAAGATGCATGATCCTTTGACATCTATAACCCTATGACCACTAGAAATGTAATTGAGACATCTATGTGGATTAAAAATGATGAACCCGCTTGCTACGAGACTAACAAGTCTCAAATAGGTTCAACTAAGTCCAAAGGACTTGGTAGGTCCATAGGACCTCATACCCTTCTTTGAAGAGGTATGGAAAATTGACCCCATATGGGGAACTTGAGCAAAGAGAGCTATTTTGCATTCTTGTCACTTGCAAAAAATTTGAAATATCTTATGGTTCTCTTTTTGTTGCTTGAGTAAGCTTGGTTACACTATGTATATATATTTTCTATTCAATAAGTGTGATCAATGCTTGTATTGCAATCCATGTCATATTTATGTTCAAACATGCATTTTTGGACTAGGAGATATATACATAGGATAAAATTTGAATGACCTATAATGATCTCCATGACATGTTGATTGTTAAATGACATGCTAAATGCTAATCTTAAAAAGCATGTTTTGATGATTGCATTTCTTAACTGCAAAAAATGTGTGAAAAAGCTTATGAGACTCAAATGAAAAAGGATCTTGTATCCATTCAAGGATTTTACATTCCAAATGTCTCTCTTTCTTTATTGGTTGAACATGTCTACTATCATACGGATATCTTATCCGGAAAAATCAAGTAGGGTGCAAAGTCGCTCATGACATGTTTGGCTTATAAAGTTGGATATAGTTGTTCCTAAATTAAAATCAATGAAAACCTATATCCTTGCTTCTCTCATGACATTGGTGAAATTGGTTTGAATTCATATTAAAAACCTTTGTCATTTGCTTTGCCAAATACCATGGTATTTTGGACTTAAATGCTACATGTCTTGTATGCAAAGCAATTATTTGATTCACACATTTTTCCTTAAATAAATCTCATTGTTTCTCTCCAATTAATTGAGATTGCATAAAGTGACTTATATTGATTATGCAAATATCTAGAATGCTACTATCTCTCTTTGCCTTGAGTGACCCGGTTGAGGGACTACTCCTTTGTCTATATCATGACAAAAAGGGGGAGTAGGTTGTGGTAAGGGGAGTTGCAAATTGTAGTAGCAATTGTGCAGGTTGGGGAGAATACTAATTGAGGGGGAGTAACTCTTTGAGGGGGAGCATTTGCACATTACATACATTGCATGATGTTGTGCTTAAATTCTTAAATGCAAATGCTTGTTTTATCTCACTTGATTCATCTCACCTTTTCTTGTATTGGAAAGTATAGAAACTTTGTTTTTCAGGGATTGATTATTCTACAAGAGATTGAAGACTTCAAGATTATTTTATCTTATCTCTTTGTATTGTAGAATATCATTATAGACCCGTAGTTTCTATTTTGTTGTGAGGAATCATTGTGAGTGGTGGTTTTGTCACGAAATAGCCAAAGGGGGAGATTGTAAGGATTCCCTTTAGTTGATTGGCTTATTTCGTGGGCAAACCACAAGTTGGGGTTTGGTTGTAAGGGTAGTCTAGGTGATTAGTTGAAGATCAAAGACCCTTTCCAAGACCTCAAGAGGACAAGCACCAAAGGTATATATCTTGTGCTTACTTTGCCTTGAAGAGATATAGTTGCACACACACACAACATGCATAACTCTTATTCTTGAATGTTGTGTTTATATTTTGTGTGCATTGTGCTTTATTGATTATTCAATATCTCTTCTTGCATTAAATTGATTGCATCTTGTTCTATGATAATGTCATGACATGTTAGGCATTAGGATGCATTCAATACCCACACTTGCACTTCATGATTAGTCTTAAGTGTGGTGTAATTCATTTCCGTTTGTGTGATCGGAAACGTCCGCGCTTGCACGATGGTGTGCATGTCTTAGCGCGATGGTTGACCACTTGAGAAGGTCTCATTCTTCTCTTGGATAAGTGGTAGTTTTGGTTTGGTTGATTGGAGTAAGGTGTCTAGTTTTAAAAGATTAGATTTCAATGTTTTAAGTGTTTTCAAAACTGACCTTTGCATGGTCTTGTGACCATAACATTTTACACAAAGTTTCAAAATGAGTTTTGAAAATTTCTGTACAAACTAGACACCCATACCTTTCCAACGGTATATTATTCGTAATATTTCATGACCGTTTGGATTGGTTTTAAAATCTCCAAAGTTACAACCAAAACAGGGCAACTCTGTTGTTGTCCGTTTCTGACCTTTGGTCACTCAATTGACCATAACTTTTTCTACAGATATCAAAATGTCATTCTGTAAAAACGAGTAGAAAGTAGACATCCATACCTTTCCAACGATATATTATATGAAAGGTTTCGATGTCGTTTGGTCATGTTTCGAAGCGCTCGAATGTTGAGTCGCTGCACTGACGCGAGTACCGCGAAAATGCCCATACTTTTTCCATTTCTTCCAAAACGACCTAGTTTCATTTGGGCATTATAAATACATATCTTTCTCATCATTTTGAGAGGAGAGCCACAAAATCAAACCCTAGAGAGAGAGGCTCCTTATTCTTGAGAGAGAAAGCTTAAAGATTACATCTTTATCTCTCTATACCCATTCCCACATGCACAAATCATCATCTAGGCATCATCTAGGTTCATCTAGCATGTGCTAATGCATGGGTCTTCTTCAACACACATGGTATGATTTGTTGAACACTTTTATCTTACATAATTAGTGTTTCTACTTATCAATTTTATCTCATTTATTACTTGTATGTGTTTAGATTAATTTCTACATACATGATTGAGATTATGTGTTGATTGGGTTATTTATGTTAGCTAGGTTTTCATGCCTATTTTATATCTAGCTAATTAATCTCATTATATGATTGAGATTATTTTTGATAGTTTAATTGATTAGGTCATTATTGCCTAAAAGCTATGCCATAAACATTCTTGTGTGATTTATTTATAACTAGGTTGATAGATTGTTTTTTAATCAACTAGTTAATCTTTTGAATGTTTGTGGGTTTTTTGTGATAGCTTTGTATCTAGGATTGGTTATCCTTTACTTAGCTAAAGTTGTATGCCATGACATATAGCTATTTTCATATCTAGGATTGATTTAAATTGAATATATTATCATCCTAGATAAGCATCTAAGGTTCCCTAGCCTTGTTTGTTAATTGAATATTCATACATATTCACATAGGGTTGTGCATCTCTTTTGAGAGATTGAAGTCTTGTGTGATTGACCGGGATTAGGTCGGACACCGGGAACAGGTGGTCACATAAGAAATTGGACTAGAGCCACTTTTAAAGGCCCGCGTGGTAGAAGGAGGGGGTTATTGACCGGAGTGTTAGACGAGGTCTACATAGGTTGTAAACTCCATTTCAATTAGTGGATTTCGAGGTCCGAGTGTGGCGCACTAAACAGCCCGTGGTTTTTCCCAGTGGTTGGGTTTCCACGTAAACATCAAGTGTCATTTATTATTTCCGCATCTTATTACACTTGTATGTATATTTGACTTGCTAGGGGTATTTTCGTAAAATTGACATGCACGCGAAAATTGGGTAATAATTAGCTAAAATCTATTCACCCCCCCTCTAGCTTTATATTAAACACGCCTCCAGGACTTTTCAGTTTGCAAGCTAAAAAGTACGCTTGATAACTAAAAAGCACTCTCGCGTTCAAAAAAGCATGCCCGCATGCCAAAACGAACGCCTAAAAGTCAAAAAGAATGTTTGGAAACTAAAAAGCACGCTCCAGAACTAAAAAGAACTCTAGCGTTCCGAAAAGCATGCCCGCATACCAAAAAGAAAGTTTACATGCCAAAAAGAACACTCGAAAGCTAAAAAGAACATCTAGAACCTAAAGAGCACGCTCGAGAACTAAAAAGCACTCTTGTGTTCAAAAAAGCATGCACACGTGCCAAAAAGAAAGTATGCGTGCCAAAAAGAATGTCCAAAAGCCAAAAAGAACGTTTGGAAACTAAAAAGCACTCCCGTGTTCCAAAAAGCATGCTTGTATGTCAAAAAGAACGCTTGAAAGCCAAAAAGAACCTTCGATAGCTAAAAAGCATGCCCGAGAAATAAAAAGCACTCCCGCGTTCCAAAAAGCATGCCCGCATGACAAAAAGAAAGTTTGCATGCTGAAAAGAACACCCGAAAGCCGAAAAGAACGTTTGGAACCTAAAAAGCACGCTCGTGAACTAAAAAGCACTCTCGCGTTCA
The DNA here is from genome assembly GCA_030490815.1 of Acer saccharum. Lineage (NCBI taxonomy): Eukaryota > Viridiplantae > Streptophyta > Magnoliopsida > Sapindales > Sapindaceae > Acer > Acer saccharum. The sequence continues at coordinate 6,839,599 of CM059869.1, read as the reverse complement.
AAAAAGCATGCCCGCATGCCAAAAAGAGAGCTTGCATACCAAAAAGAACGCCCGAAAGCCAAAACACTACAACAAAAAAATAAGTCAAGGATGCTCTTGACAGTTTTTAACTGTTAATAATAACAATATTTTTATTCTTTTTTTTTTTTTTTTAAATTTATAAACAAACGCCCTCGCCCCCCCCCCCCCCCCCCCCCCCCCCCCCCCCATTTGGCCACAGTTACTATGTCACATTGTCACCCGTCATCCGGCCACCATTGTCGCCCCCGTCGTGCCACCCACCGGCCATCGTTGCCGCCCCCCGTCCGACCACCGCTGCGGGCGACCTACTTTTGATTATAATGACAATTAAATTGTCTTTATTAGTAATCGAACTTGAGACCTCAAATTAAAAGTTTTAAACCTTAACCACTTGACTACAAGATTAGATGTGTTAATAATTGAACAATATTTATATATCACCTATGAGTTGTTAGAAAAATAAAATATAATAAAATAAAATAAAAACCTTGCTAGATAAATTTAAATTTAATCAACTAATCAAAATTCTAATTTCTACGACAAATATATATTTAAAATTATTTATTGAAACTTTTAATAAAATTATAATTTTAAAACATATATAGTCGAGTTATTGGTCAATACTCTATGGTCACGTTTAGTTATATGGTGGAATGGTAATCAGAATGAGAATGAGAATCGAAAATAAAGGAAAACAAAGTTTTTTGTTTGGTTGAAACTTTAGAATTAGTCTCTGAATCAATATTATTTTGTTTAGTTAACAATGGAATGGAATGGAGTTAACTGTATTTTAACAAAAATACCCATAATTATAAAACATTCATAATAACATGATATATTATGGATAATAATAATAAAATATAAAAGTATATTATATATATATATATATATATATTAATATATAATACATATATATTATATAATACATATAATATATATATAATATATATAATATATATTATATTATATAATATATATAACAATATATTTGTATAATATAAATATATAATATATATTATTTAATATATTAATATATAATACATATAATAATATATATAACAATATATTTGTATAATATAAATATATAATATATATTATTTAATATATTAATATATAATACATATAATAATATAATATATATATATATTATATAATACATATAATAATATATATAATATAATATAATAATATAATATATATAATACATATATATATATATATATTATATAATACATATAATAATATATATAATATAATATAATGATATATATTATATTATATATATAATATAATATATATATTATATAATATATTTATATAATATAATATATATATTATACAATATATATATTAATATATTAATATTATATATATTACATTAATATTATATATTATATATATTATATGTAATAATATATAATATATATAACAGTGTAATATATATAATACAATAAGATTCCTCCAAATCCACTGCTTTTAAGACTCGAGGATTGGTTTGCCAGATATGATTTCACTGTACATCATGTGAAGGTATGTTAGGTTTGGTGAGAATGATGAGGGACCTACTGAGGATGCCATGAATATGAGAGGATAGTGACCTGTATGAATGATGAGATGGGTAAGTGGAGGTCTGGAGAGCATATCAGCAATTATATTATGATGGCCCCCGTTGTGGGGAAAACATCAAAGCTCTTATGCTCTGTGCTTGCCTCTAGTTGAGGATCCTGCACATTAGAAGGAGAGATTGATCCTTTGGCTTAAGGTCCCTGTTTGTCTCTGGATGGTTGGAATGTTAGTACCTGAATCATGGGCTCCACAGATGGAGCAGGGCCAGGTGGCAAAGTCCATGGGTCTTGTGAGTCAATCATGTAGGAATCTTGAAAAGGGTTCCAGCTCTGAGATGGGTCTCGAGGGATGTCTGGAAAGATGTATATTTCGTCGGTGGAGTGGATGGTTGGAATGTTAGTACCCTGTTTAGGCCGTGGGTAGGTCGCCATATATATATATTATATATTATAATATAATATATAAATATATTATATTATATATGTTTATATATCGTTATAATATATAATAATAATATAATATATAGTACATATATATAAAAAATATATTTATATATCATTAATATAATATATAATAATAGTATATTATTTTTGGAAAGGAGGGCATTTTTGGAATGGAGTTAGGGCATATGAGGGTATTTATGGAATATAAATTTTAATTTGGAATGGAAGAGCATTCCATTGGTTTTTGCATTCCAATGGAATGCCTATTCAACCAAAATGGTGGAATCCCCATTCCAATGGAATCACCATTCCTTTGCATTTTAACAAACCAAACGAGTGGAATGACTTTCTTTCCATTCCATTCCATCCAACCAAACATGGCCTATAGGAGACTCGTGACATCAATTGTAGTAAGCATGATTTGGAATACAACTCTCACTACATGAGAGATATTTCTCAACATACATCTTGCAATTTAATGAACAAATGTAAGAAATAGATTACTAATATATATGGGTAATTGAATTATTAACGTGTCTCTTAGTATGATACAAGTGGGTGCAAAATAAATAAACAAATTTTAAAATTATATTTTTGAATTTTTTAAAAGTAAATTTATTAAATTTAAAATTTTACTTATCCAAATTATTTTTTGAATTGTGTTTGGGGGTTGAGAAAATGAAAGAGAAAAAAAAATGATTGAATTTTTTTTTTTTTTCTTTGTCTTTTCTGCTTTGTTTTTTAATTATTTACTTAAATAATAAAATAGGTAAAGAGGGGCACTTTAGTCGTTGTGGGTTAAAATTGTGGTCAACGGTTAGAGTTAACGGAAGTCAACTAATGGCAGGGGACGTTTGTGCAATTATGGGTAAAAGTTCCATATGCATGCAATTATGTCTTAGCTTAGGGGACATTTGTGCAATCAGTCTATTTTCAAAAACCGTCAAGAATTGCAAGTTCTTGACAGTTTTTGAAAACTGTTAAGAAAAAACTGTCAACAAAGACAGTTTTTCTTGTAGTGAAAAGAGCGTTTGGAAACTAAAAAACCACGTTAGAGAACTAAAAAGCACTCCCGTATTCCAAAAAGCATTCCCGCATGCCAAAAAGAATGTCTAGATACTGAAAAGCATGCTCAAGAACAAAAAAACACTCCCGCATTCTAAAAAGCATGCCCGGATGCTAAAAAGAAAGTTTGCAAGCCAAAAGGAACGCCGAAAGCCAAATAGAACGTTTGCAAACTAAAAAGTACGCTCGATAATTAAAAAGCACTCTTGCGTTCAAAAAAGCATGCCCGCATGCCAAAAAGAACGCTTGAAAGCCAAAAAGAACGTTTGAAAACTAAAAAGCATGCTCAAGAACTTAAAAGCACTCCAGCGTTCCGAAAAGCATGCCCGCATGCCAAAAAAAAAGTTTGCATGCCAAAAAGAACACCCGAAAGCCAAAAAGAACGACTAGAAACTAAAGAGCACGCTTGAGAACCAAAAAAGCACTCTCGTGTTCAAAAAAGCATGCCCACATCCCAAAAAGAAAGTATGCATGCCAAAAAGAATGTCCGAAAGCTAAAAAGAACGTTTGGAAACTAAAAAGCACGCCCGAGAACTAAAAAGCACTCCCGCATGCCAAAAAGAAAGTTTGCATGCCAAAAAGAAAGCCTGAAAGCCAAAAAGAACGTTTGGAAACTAGAAACCATGCTCGTGAACTAAAAAGCACTATCGCGTTCAAAAAAGCATGCCCGTATGCCAAAAAGAGACCCTACTTGCCAAAAAGAATGCTCGAAAGTCAAAAAGAACGATTGGAAACTAAAAAACCACGATAGAGAACTAAAATGCATTCCCGCGTTCCAAAAAGCATCCCGCATGCCAAAAAGAATGTCTAGATACTAAAAAGCACACTCTAGAACAAAAAAGCACTCCCTCATTCCAAAAAGCATGCCCGAATGCTAAAAAGAAAGTTTGCAAGCCTAAAGGAACGCTGAAAGCCAAAAAGAACGTTTGCAAACTAAAAAGTACGCTCGATAACTAAAAAACACTCACTTGTTTAAAAAAGCATGCATGCCTGCATGCCAAAAAGAAAGTTTGCATGCTAAAAAGAACTCCTAAAAACCAAAAAGAATGTTTGAAAACTAAAAAGCATGCTCAAGAACTAAAAAGCACTCCAATATTCCGAAAAGCATGCTCGCATGCCAAAAATAAAGTTTGCATGACAAAAAGAACACCCGAAAGCCAAAAAGAACATCTAGAAACTAAAAAGCATGCTCGAGAACTTAAAAACACTCTCATGTTCAAAAAAGCATGCCCACATGCCAAAAAGAAAGTATGCAAGCCAAAAAGAATGTCCGAAAGCCAAAAAGAACGTTTGGAAACTAAATAGCTCGTCCAAGAACTGAAAAGCACTTCCACGTTCCAAGCATGCCAAAAAGAAAGTGTTCATGTCAAAAAGAATGCCCGAAAGCCAAAAAGCACGCTCGAGAACTAAAAAGCACTCTCGCGTTCAAAAAGCATGTCCGCATGGATAAAAGTGAGCTTGCATGCCAAAAACAATGCTTGAAAGCCAAAAATAATGTTTGGAAACTAAAAAACACGCTCGAAAACTAAGGAGCACTCACGCGTTCCAAAAAGCATGCCCACATGCAAAAAAAAAAAAAAAAAAAAACCCTGCATGCCAAAAAGAACGTCTAGAAACTAAAAAGCAAGTTCGAGAACTAAAAAGCACTCTCGCATTCAAAAAACCATGCCAAAATGCCAAAAAGAAAGTTTACAAGCCAAAAAGAACGCCCGAAAGCCAAAAAGAACGTTTGGAAACTAAAAAGCGATCTCGAGAACTAAAAAGCACTCTCGCGTTCAAAAAAACATGTCTGCATGGCAAAAGAGAGCTTGCATGCTAAAAGAAGAACCCCGAAAACCGAAAAGAACGTTTGTAAACTAAAAAGCATGCTCAAGAACTAAAAAACACTCCCACGTTCCAAAAAGCATGCTCGATGCTAAAAAGAAAGCCTGAATACCAAAATAACATTTGGAAACTAATAAGCACACTCGAGAACTAAAAAGCACTCCCGCGTTCTAAAAAGCAAGCTTGCATGGCAAAAAGGAAACGCTGCATACGAAAAAGAATGCCCAAAAGCAAAAAAGAATGTTTGGAAACTAAAAAGCACACTCGAGAACTAAAAACCAGTCTCGCGTTCCAAAAAGCATGTTCGCATTCCAAAAAGAAAGTTTGTATGCAAAAAAAAAAACCTCCGAAAGCCAAAAAGAACGTTTGGAAACTAAAAAGCACGCTCGAGAATGAAAAAACATTCTCGCATTAAAAAAAAAATGCCTGTATGGCAAAAAGAGAGTCTGCATGCCAAAAAGGATGCCTAAAAGCCAAAAAGAATGTTTGGAAACTAAACAACACACTCGAGAACTAAAACGCTCTCTAGCATTCAAAAAAGCATGTTCGCATGATAAAAGAGAGTCTGCATGCCAATAAGAATGCTTGAAAGCCAAAAAGAAAGTTTGGAAACTAAGAAGCACACTCGAGAATGAAAAAGCAGTCTCGGGTTCAAAAAAACATGCCCGCATGGCAAAATGAGAGCCTGTATGCCAAAAAGAATGCCTGAAAGCCAAAAAGAACATTTGGAAACTAAAAAACACGCTCGAGAACTTAAAAGCACACCTGCGTTCCAAAAAGCATGCTTGCATGCCAAAAAGAAAATTTGCATGCCAAAAAGAACGTCCGAAAGCCAAAAAAAAATTTGGAAACTAAAAAGCACGCTCAAGAACTAAAAAGCACTCTCGCGTACAAAAAGCATGTCCGCATGGATAAAAGAGAGCCTGCATGCCAAAAAGAATGTCAAAAAGCCATAAAGAATGCCTGAAAGCCAAAAAGATTGTTTGTAAACTAAAAAACATGCTCGATAACTAAAAAGCACTCACGCGTTCCAAAAAGCATGCCCGCATGCCAAAAAGAAAATTTGAATTAGTGTCAGTTTCCTTGTTCAAAGCCTAATTGTGTGGAACCAATTCTGTCAACTGTTCCACCGAAGCTTTACCTTCTCGACGACCAGACTTTTCCACTGGACCACCGTGATCATTTGTCTCTTAAGCTATAGACATTTTCTCTTGATCTGGCTCAGTTTTATCCCCTTGTCGAACCATCAGACTACCATCTCCATCATGAGAGCGGTTTAACAGTCGAAAAACCTTCCTTGGATCTCGAGAATGTGACCTACCTCTATTATCTGATTTTGTATCATTTACAGATATGAGGCACTTGCTAGCATGATGAACATAGTTCTAATACTTTGAGCATTTACCCGGAAGATTCTTGTAGATCACTTCGACGGAAAAGCTGTAGTGATCCTCACGTTCAGCCATAATAGATGTCGGTAAAGAAGCCATTAAATCCATATCCACCAACACCGTAGCAAAATAACCATATGATTAATCCTTGGTGGCTTGATCCAATTGCAAAGGAATGCCCACTCTTCTTGCAATCTCCAATATAGTTCCTTGATGCTAATACTCAGAGCATAAGCCATAAAGATGAATCCAAACCTGAGCATGAGATAATTGTTGGTTGTTGGGACTGAAATCTGGCTTCCAACGAAATAGCTTGAAGATGCCATTCGCAATAGAGCAAGAACCACCACTCCATATCCGTTTTAAATCTTCTTCATCACTAAGGTGAATGTCATAGTAGCCTTTCGAAAAAGGAACTAGTTTCTAGGGATGACAAACCTACCAAATAGACCGGAGAGCAGTCTTAAGTTCATCTGGTTTCATTGGCTTTAAGCATTTTTTCAAGAGAATTCGCCCAAATAAATTTGTACGACAATAATGTAAACGTTCCCTAACATAATCAGAACTAATACGAACACATGTAATATCTCCCTTAACAATTGGTGTTGTAAGAAGATTAGGTTGGACATGTGCCTCGGAAGATTTTAGTAAAGCAGAAAAAGTTTTTGGTTTGGAGGACGGTTGAGAAGAACCACCAGAGCTTGAAGATGAGGCGTTAGTTAACTTCCATTAACTCTAACCGTTGACCATAATTTTAACCCACAATGACTAAAGTGCCCCTAGTTACCTATTTTATTATTTAAATTAATAATTAAAAAACGAAATAGAAAAGATAAAGAAAAAAAAAATTCAATCATTTTTTTTATCTCTTTCATTTTCTCAAACCCCAAACACGATCCAAAAATAAACTTAACAAACAAAAACCAAAACTCAAATCCTCAAACAACAACTAAAAATCAAATCCACAAATAAAAACCAAAATCCATCAATACCACAACAAGTTAACCACATCCATTAAAAAAAATAAAAAATTAGAACTTCCACCGTTAAAGTTATAATTTTTTGGCTTTTGTTTGTTAAGTTTATTTTTGGATTGTGTTTGGGGGTTAAGAAAATGAAAGAGAAAAAAAAAAAATGATTGATTTTGTTTTTTTTTTGTTTTCTTTGTCTTTTCTGTTTCGTTTTTTAATTATTAATTAAAAAAATAAAATAGGTAACTAGGGGTACTTTAGTCATTGTGGGTTAAAATTGTGGTCAACGGTTAGAGTTAACGGAAGTCAACCAACAGTAAGGGATGTTGGTGTAATTATGGGTAAAAGTTTCATATGCATGCAATTATGCCTAAACTTAGGTGATGTTTGTGCAATTAGTCTTTCTTTGAAATATGATAAAAAAAAAATACTTAAAATGGAAGATAGACGTGGCATATGGAAAGACGCATGCATAATGATGACTAAGATGACGATGAGAATCATGAGATTGGAGTCCTACAACCGCCCACTGAAGCCGTGAAGACACTTGAAAACACCCACCACATATATATATATATATATATAGAGAGAGAGAGAGAGAGAGAGAGAGGATTGCATCATTATAGATTCATATAGTGGACTGGACGCGGTCCAAGCAATGCATTTATTGTACGTATGTATATGGATATTATAGATTCATATAGTGGACTGGACGCGGTCCAAGCAATGCATTTATTGTACGTATGTATATGGATATTGGTTTTGATCGTGAAAATTGAGGCGGCTGTGTATGAGAATTAGAAAGCTCCTGATGGTTTGGTTTATTACGTGTGTTTGGTGAACTATAATTAAGATATCAATTTCTTCTAAGACTTGTATTGTAGTTGATATCATGAATAAGCCAGCTATCCCCAGCTCATTTTTCTCTCAACCACTTTGAAATTCAACCCCACAAACTTCCTTCCAAACACGCACTTACATTTTTCCATCTTTTGTTCATATTTTGTTCAATTCACCTCCTCAATAGTCAATCCTCATGATCAACTCTATATAAACCATTCTCCTATCACTCTCCCTTCATAACAAAAAATATATCAACCCTCTTGTACGTTACTCTATCTAGAAATTAAATGGCCTCTTCTTTGAATATTTTTGTAATTAGTATGTTAATCTCTGTAGTGGTTTTAAGCTCTTTGATGGTTGCTAATTGTGCTGGTAATTTCTACCAAGATGTTGATATAACTTGGGGAGATGGTCGTGCAAAGATACTCAACAACGGTGAGCTTCTCACCCTCTCACTTGACAAAGCCTCTGGCTCAGGTTTTCAATCCAAGAATGAGTATCTTTTCAGCAAAATTGATGCGGAACTCAAGCTTGTCCCCGGCAACTCTGCTGGCACGGTCACTGCATATTACGTTAGTAATTTTTCAATTCCCATACATGATACGTGACCATATTTTGTATTTGATTATTGTTTATGTTGACACTTTTACATTTTGTTTTTATGATCATGCAGTTGAAATCACCCGGATCAACATGGGATGAGATAGATTTCGAATTCTTGGGAAATTTAAGCGGTGATCCTTACATTCTTCACACTAATGTCTTCACACAAGGCAAGGGTGATAGAGAGCAACAATTCCATTTATGGTTTGACCCAACTGCCGATTTTCATACCTATTCCATACTCTGGAATCCTCATCGTATCATGTAAGTTTCAAAATCTTAAAATGATATACATTGATAATTTCTTTTGTTGGCTAGTAATATTTTCTTTCAAGTTTATTGATTTGGTCTTTGTCACATATTTGTTTAGTTTCTACGTCGATGGCACACCCATTAGAGAATTCAACAACTTGGAGTCAAAAGGCGTTCTCTTCCCCAAGAAGCAGCCGATGAGGATATACTCTTCGCTTTGGAACGCCGACGACTGGGCAACAAGAGGTGGTCTGATCAAGACTGACTGGTCACTAGCTCCCTTCACGGCTTCTTACAGGAACTACAATGCCAACGCTTGTGTCTGGTCTTCTGGATCATCTTCCTGCAACCCGAATTCGGGTTCTAGTAATTCAAGTTCATGGTTGTCAGAAGAACTTGATGCCACAAGCCAAGAGAGACTCAAGTGGGTGCAGAAGAATTACATGATATATGATTATTGCAAGGACACTAAACGGTTCCCACAAGGCCTCCCTAAAGAGTGCACTGTCAATGTATCATGAAGCACCACAAACACAAAGTATATATTTATATAGCCATGTAAACAATCATTTGTTTATATATAATTACAATTTTATATGTGCCAGGATCTCTCATTCTATGTAATTTTGGATGTTAGAGAAACAGTCATTCTTTATGTAATAATAAGAAACATACGATCTTAATTAACGTACTTCAATTTCTTGTATGGATATTTAAACATGTACATTTTGCATGGATTACTTGCCATTAAAAAGTTTTTTGTACGTGTCTTGATCATCCTTTGGTTCAAAAGTTTAAAATCGTAACTATTAATAAGATTAAACAAATTAAGACTGCTTATCCATATATTGTAATAGAGGAAATAGGGGAAAATAGCACCAAATTTGATTGGCTTTGTGGTAATATCACCAACTTAATAATTCTATGTTTTATAGCACCAAAGTATAGAGGTGGACAAAAATGCCCTTATTTCTTCTTTCTTCTCTCTTCTCTTAAACGAAGCTTTCTTCTTTCTTCTTTCTTGTTTCAGATTTTCGTTGCCCTTGATATCTTCCTTCTTCTTTCTTCTTTCTTCTTTCTTCTTGTTGGAGAAAAACGAAGCTTTCTCTCTCACTCCATCTATTTCAGATTTTCGTTGACCTCACAAACCTCTGAAAATAGTCGATCTGGAGCTTACAAACCTCATTGGAAGGGCAACTTCTCTCCTCAATAAGGATTGTACAAGCTCATCACATTGTAAGGTAATTCATCTCTTGAATAAACCTTTTTTTTTTTTTAAGATCATTCAAGTTCATTTATTTTTTTGATTAGTGTTGGCACTTGGAATCTGTTGTTGTTAAGCAAACTGTTGTTTCTCTCGTTTCCAAATTCTTGATTCCAGTAAGTTCCCAAACTTCCAGTAAGTCTCGGCTATATGCAAATAAGTCTCGGGTATTGTCAAATAAGTCTCGGTTAGATACCCGAGACTTATTTGCATATAGCCAAGACTTACTGATAGTTTAGCTAGACTTGTGTTCCCAAAAACTGAAAAAAGATACCTGAGACGTATTTGATACTATCCAGTGGACCTATTTCCCAAAAACTGAAAACTTTGAATCATGGGAACAATGTTGGGGAACAATGTTTGTGGCTGCAACTATGGATGGTAATGAACAAATATATCCTCTGGCATTTGGTTATGGGGATTCTGAAAACTTTGAATCATGGGAATGGTTTTTGGAGAGTTTGAGGGGTGCCATTAGACATGTTAAAGATTTGGTAATCATTTCTGATCGACATCAAAGCATACAAACCGGTGTAGAAAAGGTCTTCCCATATGCAACCCATGCTTTCTGTATTTGGCACCTTTCTGAGAATGTTAAGAAAATTTTTCATAGAAAGGATGTGGCGGAAATGGTCCAACGTTGTGCCAGAGCATACACTCAACAAGAATATGATTTCGAGATGGAAGAGTTATGTACAGTGCACAAGAAAGCATATGATTATGTTGTTAAGGTCGGGCCTCCTAAATGGTCCCGGATTCACTGTCCATATAGGCGGTTTAACTTGATGACATCCAATGTATGTGAGTGTCTTAACTCATGCATGAGATTTGCCCGTCGATTGCCTGTAATGTCCTTAGCTGAGTTCATTAGGAACTTAATGCAGAAATGGTTTTACAATCATCATCGTGTTGGCCAATCCATGCGTTCACAACTAACTGATGCTGCACATGAGCAGATTGCGAAGCGAATAGGAGAGTGTAATTATATGTCTGCGACTCCTGTTGACTGGAACATCTTTCAGGTGAAGCTAAGAGGAGAACAATGGACAGTAAACTTGCAACAAAAGACATGCACATGCAAGGTTTTCAATCTTGATCTTTTACCTTGTGCTCATGCACTTGCAGCAGCTAGGTAGGTACATTTATTTGTTATGTACATGTGGCTTTTGTTTGTTATAATACGATTATGTATGTTCACTTTCGTTTCTACTTATCAGGGAGCGACACTTGGACTATATCTCTCTATGTGCGGACTACTATAAAAAGGAAGTCCTCATTGATGCATATTTCATACCTATCATACCGTAGGGCATCCTAGTAGTTGGGTAGTACCTGAGGACATCAAAAATCCTGTCATACCTCCAGATATTCGAAATCAACCTGGTAGGCCTTGTAACAGCTGACACTGCTCAGCTTCCGAAAGGCGAAACAGTTAGAAATGTTCCCAATGTGGGGCACAGGTACACAACAGTAGAAATTGTTCAAATCCACCAATAATACAGAGGGCCGACGATGCAAGTACCAACAACCCTGTCCCAACCCAATACCAGAGGAAATGTAGTGTATGTCACAATGTCGGCCACAACAAACAAACTTGTCCAAATAAAGAGCAAGACATTTGAGTTTGAGTTTAAGTTTAAAATGTGGAACTATTGACTTTATGTTTGACGCTTGTAATGTCGAATTATGGTTGTATGTTTAACTACATTTGAGTTTGAGTATATTATGTGGAACTATTGACTTTATGTTTGACTCCTTAAGTTCGAATTATGGTTATGTTTGACTACATTTGAGTTTGAGTTTATTATGTGGAACAATTAAATTATGTTGACAAGTTTGAGGGCATTAAAACCAGATATTTGAGTTTGAGTTTATTATGTGGAAGAATGAAATTATGTGGAACAATCAAATAATTTTATGAAAATTTGAGTGCAATTAACCCATTAAGGCATGCTATCTTTTTACAGTTTTTAGGAACACAAGTCTGGCTATACGTAAGTCTCGGCTATCTTCTAATGAGTCTCAGGTAATATCAAATAAGTCTCGGCTACGATAAATAAGTCTCGGGTAACTAACCGAGACTTATTTGACGATACCCAAGACTTATTTACATATAGCCGAGACTTATTAGAAGATAGTCGAGACTTACTGGAAGTTTGAGAACTTACTGGAATCAAGAATTTGGAAACCAAATAATGAGTTTTTAGGAACATAAGTCTCGGGTAAACTACCAGTAAGTCTCAGCTATGATGGAATAAATCTCGAGTAATTTACCGAGACTTATTTAATGATACTCGAGACTTATTTGATGATAGCCGAGACTTATATATTTTAGCCGAGACTTACTGTGAGAAATTTGGAAAACAAATCAAACTATCCTAAACACCTTTTTGAGTAATGTTATCTGGTACTTGTTTTTTTTTTTTTTTTTTCACTTATATTAAATAGACTATTTATTCTTTATTTAATTAAACTTATTTTAACTATAATATATATATATATATATCCATAGCCGCAATTTATATTAAATAGGCTTACTATCAAATATAGCAAGAACAATTAACTTGAAAGGAAATATATTTACTACTGTCAAATATATTAAATAGACTTTAACATTGCATATCCAAATCTGAGAGTTATTAAATTTACAAGTATGTCAAGAAGTCACTTCAGTGGAGTTAGAAAAAACTTCAACAGCCATTTTCAATCGTATCTGAGACATGTCTTCATCTGTCCAACCAAACTTTTTTTTTCTTTGCTACTGTGTACTCAATCATTTTTAGCAATTGATGCATAATACCACTGGAAAATTATAACTCTCGATGCATGCGTAGAAAATGACCAAAACATGACTCAAGGAACCTCTGTTGTTCGTTACTCCCATCTACTACTCCGTTAATTATTGGTTCGTTAATTGCAGCCTCAATTACATTGAGCAGTTCAATGTGGTTGTGGCGAGTGATTGTTGCGGGGTACCAAGAACTCTCGGGAGTTTTCAACCTCGACTTCAGGTTTACCATCTGCAGTTCAGAACTAAATTAACAAACAGAAGATACACAATAATTATGTCTTTTTTAAGGAAAAAAAAAACAACGCAGAAACCCACAACACAAAACAACAAAAGCCAAACTTGAACCCACGCTATGCAGAAAACTAAACCTAAAAACAGCCACATATCACAAACACAAAACATCAACACAATGCCAAGGCATAAGACAAAACAGCCACATACAAACTGCAATTAATTACAAATTAACAAACAATCATTATAAATATATATATATATATATATATACACAAGATCATGCCACCAACTTACACACAAAGGTAATATATATTTCAATTTGGGCATCCAAGTTTTACGGTTCCTCAGATTTCATACTCTCTCCCCCCAACTTACACACAAAGGTAATATAATTTGAAAGCAATATTCTATCTACAATTAATTAATTTATTCATGTAATTTCTCTTTCAATAATTTTACCCCTCTCCTAGTCTTCTGATCTCTGTGCAGTAAAAATCTACCTGCTTTTTTTCATTTTTCAATGTCATAAGATTAAAATGGTTGGTGGAAGGGTATTGATCTGTTACCTTTAATCTGTTACCTATTCCAATTTGTTTATTTATTAGTTCATAGTTTTGGAATTCCGGATGACTAAATGGTCAACTGGTTCATATAATTCACAAAACACACACACGGCTCGCAACCTTCAACAATCAAATATAAGACCAGTATAATACTAGTTGCAGTTCAATAGTGGCATTGCTTTAGACATTGCTTATGGGTAGGAATTCTTCCCATTTGTGGCAACACATTTTATTCACAATAGGCTTGTCTAGATAATAATAGTTGCAATGACTGTGAGATGTAATACACAGCAAACAGATATTAATATGAGAATTCAATTGATCTGTGCAGCTAAACTGTAAATTCTTCATATGCTGAAATTGAGAATCTAGTGGAAAATGAGACATTAGGCGTATATCATTAATTCATCACTTGATTCAATAGTACAATACTCCTACCCAAAGCACTACACATTGATGATCCTTGTTTCATGGGGAAGCCTATGACCTAAGCTAGGTTTGTTATGGACAAAGAACTAGAACTAAGCCACTGAAAAATGACATTAGCTATATATAATACATTGCAGTAGAAGAAACACAGATCACTGAACTATGCTGAGTAGAACAAGACTTGATAAGTGAAGAGAACTTCAAGAATGTCCTTTACATATTTGATATTGGACAAAACGATTTTAGTGGTTCATTCAAGCACCTCTCCTATGCACAAGTTATTGAAAAAGTTCCATCTTTCATTACAGAAATCAAATATGCTATCAGGGTATAACTTCCGATTAATTTTTAAAAAAAAAAATTCTACATTACTTTTTTTTTTTTTTAACAATAGTCATTTTATTAGAGGGAGCAAGAGAACAAGCAAACCCAAGCAGCCAACAAAAGCAAGAAAAGAAACAGGACACACCCAACAAAGACATAAACAAAAACAGGGCCACAAGCCAACACATAGAAATAGCAAAGAAAAGAGCACAAAACAGTCAAGAATCCATTATGTGCACATAATCCCCACAGTTGTTTGAGCCCTCCTTAACAAGGAATTTGCAATGAAATTCGATGCTCTTGACTTAAAAATCACCTCTGTCTTGCCTATAGCCTTCAACCAATTACAAATTTTGTAAATAAAATCGATGTGAGCTAAACTCCCAAAATGATCATAGTTAACCCAAGAAACCACATCCAAAGAATCACTAATGATGATAACTTTGCAATTAGACCGGGTACTGTTAGAAATTCTACATTACTGTGTCTCTAATTTCTTCAAATGTTAAATACAAAAAGTGTATCAACATGGTGGGAAGAATTTTTATGGTTATACCTAGGTAACAGTCTCGGCTATCACAAATTAAGTCTCGGAAATAACTTTTTTGAATCTGGGTCATCTTCATCTTCTCCACCACACTCATCCCAAACCAGCAGAATACCCTAACCTAGAAATCAAACCTTATAAACTAAAATTGTAACTCTAACAACAGTCAAACACTTCCAACCACAAATCAAACATAAATCAACATCTAATCTTAGACCAAACATGTCCAATAGACAATTTGAAGAATAACAACCAACATACCTTCACTTCCTCGTCAACTTCTTCTATTTCACAGAGAATTTCAAGTTTGTCGTTGTCGCCGACTTCGTCAGCTTCTTCGATTCGTTGTTGCTGTCAACGATGATGGTGGGTCTGGTGGCTCTCTTCAGACAGTGAAAATGAATTGAAAAAAATCCCCCCAAATTCAAAGCTCAGGTGTATATTAGGGGCAAATTTGGAAGAGCACAATAATTGGTGCTATTTTCACAAGACTTAATAACTTGGTGATATTTCCACAAATGGCCTTCAAAACAGTGCTATATAAAAAAAGAGCTCTGTTGTAATATATAAATCGTAATATTAACATAGTAAATTTATTGTAAGATTTTGAACTTTTGGTTTAAGGAATGTGCAAACATGTTTTCTAAGCACACATATTCTTCTTGATTAATTTAATTAAGGTGGCTCTATTGCCCCCCGAAAAAAATTCTCTTTAAACCCATTTTCTACTATATCCCTCATTCAAATTTAACAATTAGTATTTTTTTTTCAATAATCATTGTAATTTAAAAATAACTCTGATTAAAGACTTCTATTAATTTTTCATCTTTACGTACACCCACAATCAAATTTTTTATCGAGAATGAAAAATGCTTGAGAAAGAAGAAAAAGTTTCTAGTCTCTAATTAATTAATTAATATTATCAAAACGAAATATATATATATATATATATATATATATATATATATATGTTACATTAATTCGTGATTTTATGGTAGGGGGACAAACACAAACCCACAACCTTGTGGTATAGATGTGACTTATGAGGGGATTACCACCAGATGAACCTCATCCAAAACAAAAAACTTTTAATTTCAAAAGAAATTGTACTACAGTATTGTATGCTTTTGATTAGTGTTTGTTTTTTATTCATTTTACAGACCAGTTTGATATTGCTTTTGAAAAGTTAAAATATGCTTATTTTATAATTTTGACAATAAATGATGTTTGGTAAAACTTCCAAAAGTAATTAATTGATAATCTGACAAGTTTTGACGGTTATTTTGAAAAGTAGGTCAATGTTACTTTTTGAAAGTGATTATGAAATAATCTATTTTAGTATTTAATGAATCTTTTAATATATCATTATTATCCCTATGAAATCAAGTTAAAATCATTTGTATATCTTATTTCATCATAAAATTAAATATTCTCCTTACATATTGATTTGATTTATAAAATACTTTTAATGTTCTTGTGGAATTTTGTTTTTCTAATTTAAATATTATACTTAAATATTGATTTAATATATATATATATATATATATATATATATAATTAATAAAAAAATGAAGTAGGGTTCTAAAATCATGTGTATTTTAGTCATTATAATTAATCTTAGCACTTTTGCAATAAAATTACCAAATATATATATGCTATTGTTGAGTTATACAGTAGTTTTAAAAGTACAATTAACCAAACATAATGTAATATCCTGAAAAATAGGTCAAATCGTTTTTTTTTTTAATAGTTGGCCCCATTTTTTATGAATTTGGGCTCAATTTAGTTTCTAAAAGTCTTGAAGCCCAAAATAATAGTGTTGACAATGCTTAATTATGACAAATGAAGTAATGATTTGGACTAGACCCAAATCAATTGGTAGTTGGGCTCATTTTATTTTAAATGTTAAGGTCCTAGCCCAATTAAATTGTAAGTTGATCCAAGCCTAAAACTGAATTTGGTGTGATTCAATTAGGGCTGTCAAAATGACCCGTGACCCGCGAACCCAACACGAACCCGAGGTTGATAATCGGGTTCGGGTCGGCTTTAAACGGGTTCGGGTCATAAACGAGTCAACCTGTTTAACCCGTATACGTATACGGGTCGTGTCGGGTTTAGCTATACGGGTTCGCGGGTGACCCGTTTAACCCGTTTAGTAAATAAGGTTATTTTGTTATTTTATTTTATATAGGGGTTGTTACTGATATTTGTTATAGTATATAAATATATCTCATTCTCACTTTCTATCAAACAAGAGCAACGCAGCAGCAAACACCAAACACGCTCCAAGTTTCCTACTAAACCCTAACCCTTCTAAGTCAAAATTAGTATCCATCGATCGTCGATTCTCGTTACCGGCAAATCTCTCTTTAAGTCTTCAGTCTTCCACTCTTCCCTACTTGTCTAGACGTCCAACCGCCGTTCGTCTCAAGTCTCAGGTTCGTGATTTCTTCTTGATTTCACGATTTCTTCTTGATTTCTTCTTGATTTCTTCTTGATTTCGTGTTGTCTTGTACTCAATTCATTGTTGATTCATATATATTTTAGAAATAAATTGTTGTTAAGTTCATATTTTTGAAAGAAAATATATTTTTAGTTAAGGGGACCTAGTAAATTGGAATTTGAACTGAGTTGGGGTTTGTTTTTGGGTTTGATTGTGGGTCTTCGTTTTTATTCTCTTCTGTTATGTTGCTGCTCTACTTCTTTTGTTTTCCTTGCTTGTGTTTTTTTGGCGTGCTGGATAGCATAGTGTGGCCCGTGTGGGTGTGTTGGAAAATGGAAGGTACTGCAGCTGATCTTGGTCCTTCGAACCATATAAAACTTATTAATTAATTGATAAATTAATACTTATTAATTTATAAATATATTAAAAGTGTATTGTATATATATATATATTTTTTAATTTCAAACATGCATCGTACTCCTTTAATTAATTTAGATTCGATGTATAATTTTTTATTAATGTGTTTTATCGATCTAATGAATATAATTTTACAATCACTTTTTCAAACTTTTAACGAGTGATGTGTCTTAATTCCTGGAGTTTAGAAGCTTGTTGGGATAGGGTGGTCAGTGCTTTTTGTTGTTTTTGGCGTGTGCTTTTGTTGTTGCTTGGCTTCTTGCCTTCTTAATATATTAGTATATGTGTTTCAGTGTTTGTGTCTTTGACTCTTTGTGATTATCTTATCTATAATTAAATTATATATTGTTTAATTATATATTTAATCTTTTGTTTTAATTAAATTATTTAATATATAATTTTATATACTGTTTTGCAGCATGGATTTTGATTCAAACAATGAAATGGACGACAATATTCCTAGTTTGGGAGATGAAGAGCTAGGCGATGATGGTCAGGAACAACCAAAGGCAAATAGCAATAGAAGGCCAAATACCTTAACTGAGAGTGGGACTGGAGTTACTCGAAAAAGAAGTCGCACTTCCGATGTATGGTCTTCTTTCGTGATGGTAGACAGAAATGCACAAGGGAAACAACAATGCAAGTGGAACTTTAAATTTGGATCACTATATGGATTAATGTATTTGAACATTGTATGGATTATGGTCCATAATTTATGGAGTTGTAACTTGTAAGACAGATTAGTATTTTTTTTATTATTTGAATTTTGTGGTCAAACGGGTTAAACAGGTCATACGGGTTAAACGGGTCAAATGGGTCAAATGGGTCACGGGTTAAACAGGTTAAACAGGTCATGGGTCACGGGTCAACTCGTATAATCCAATCCGATTAGATTTTAAACGTGTCACGGGTCAACCCGTATAACCCGTTTGAATAATCGAGTCGAGTCGTGTCGTGTCATAGAGGTCTGACCCATTTACTTAATCGGGTCATGTCGGGTTAAGTCTAAACGAGTTGACCCGTTTAATTAAACGGGTCGTGTCGACCCGTTGACCCGTTTTGACAGCCCTAGATTCAATGGATGAAATTGTAATTTTTTATGCATTTGATGAGTTGAAAAGGAATAAGAAATATTGTAGGGGTAAAATGTAGTTTGCCATGAAAAATTGATGACTTTAAATGTATGTGAGACATGTGTAAAGTGAGAGAATAGGATATTATATAAAAACAAAAAGGGATTTGATCAAGAGGGGATTCGGTTTTTGACCGAGGAGGAAGAAAGAAAGAAAAAGAGAAAAAGAGAAGGAAGAGGGTGTGTGGCCGTGAAGAGACCTGAGAGGAGTGGAGGGTTTGCCGCGGTTTTGTGTGGGGCGACCATGACGAATTTCGGAGGGAAGTTGGTAGTGGTTTGGGAGGAGAATGGAGGGAGTGGGAAGGAAATGGGGATTCGGTGTGCGGAGATCGTGGTGGAGAGAGGTGGGGACGGAGAGTTGTGGGGGAAGATTGGATGGTCGGATGTGGTTCTTTAGGTCCCAAAGGGGTCGTCCATTGTGCATTGTATGGCGATTAAGTCTGAAAGTTTGTGGATTTAGGTATGTTGTTGGGTTCTTGTTTGTTTGATTAATTTACTTGCATTTTGTAATTGAATTGATGCTAATTAGATTGTTTTGATTCTTATAATAATTTGTTATTGCAAATTGAATATGAGCTTCTTGATGATTGAACTAGTTTGGACTTTAGAATTAGTCAATTCATAACTTAAGTGCTTGATAGTTAAAATCTTTTAGAAGTTGAGTTAAGCGAGAATGTTGAATTAGTTACCTGTTAGGGAGTGTGCAGCTAACAACTTCAACTATATATGTCTTGAGATGAGATCCTTTCTGTTATCTGAATTCGGAATATTGAATGAGTATGATGAAGATTACTAGATTGTTCTGCATGGTTTTGACATTTTCTTGTTAAGCATGAAGCATGATGGAAGAATGTAAGTGACTTTGAGTTCAGAATAGAATTTAAGATTTAAATGGAGGATCCTGAAAGAGATGAATCCAGATGGAACGCAGTCCCAGAACGGATTTGAGATCAGGAGTTTTGTGAGTGGGTAGTTCCCATTTATGATTAAGTTAATTATTTCAGAATTTATGTTAGTTTTAATTATTTAGAAAGTTGTTAGAAATAAATGATTTATTAATTTTATTTAGAAAATGTGCGGTGTATATATTTTGTTACTTGACTCATCGAAACGAATAACAGTATTGTGCATGTTTAATTGTAGTTTGTGTTTATCTATATATAACCACCTCTTTATATACTGAGTGATTGATTACATAAATAAAATGAAAAGTTTTGGAAGTTAAGAGTGAGCACCGAGCAGTAAGTTGTTGTGCAAAAGATAAATAATTAATTATTAGCCAGAGCCTACTACCCATTGATTTAATTTGGTCTAAAGTTGTGTTAGTTTGGGTTTGAAGCATCATCTAATCATCTTCCAACTTTATCACCCAATAATTCTCTTTGAACTAGCATTGTATATTTTTGTAAACTTTTCAAGTCAATTGCCTAATAATAAATATTATGTGGTCATGGAATGCATAAATGCATGTTTGGTTAGAAGATGTTCCCAGTAGCATTGTTTTAAGATGCTTTAAATGAATGGTCATGAAAAATCATGTACAGTATAACGCAAGGTAATTGCTGGAACATGATGATTGATGTATTTATGTTTTTTTTGTACGATGACACCAAAAGAATAATATTTGATGTTTGGTTAATATACTATTGTTATTATAAGAATAGATTCACAACATAAATCTTTTAGATATTGTTTGAGAATTGTACTGAACATGGCTATTTTAAATTATATGCTATGGATAATGGTCTTTTACGATTGATTTACTGTTAAATGAACTACGAGGGTTTTGATCCTTATTGAGTATAGGGTACGTAGGCGTTTGGGTTGTGAAACTCAAACTCAAGCCCAAAAGAAACTGTTAAATAAGTACACCATCTGTTAAGCATATAATTGACATTGATACATCTAATCTGTGAAATGTATGTTAGTATATTGAGGTTTATAGTAGTTTTAATTACATGGAGATGGTTGGAAATGTCATGGGTTTGATGATTTCACGAGCCTTGTGCTTGGCGGTATTGTGGGCTGTATGCTTAGTGGTTTTCGCAAACATTTATATCCGGCGGTCTACGGATTTAATGTTTGGCGGTTCGTGAACATTTACACCTGACGGTATGCGGGTTGAATGTTTGGCGGTTGTATGATATTTTCGTGAACCCAAGACATTGTCATGGGTTTGACGGTTTCGCGAGCCTTGTGCTTGGCAGTATTGTGAGCTTTGTGCCTAGTGGTTTCGCAAACATTTGCATCTGGCGGTTTCGCGGATCAGATGTTTGGCGGTTCGCGAACATTTACACACGGCAGTATACGGGTTAATGTTTGGCGGTTATACTTGATTTTTGTGAACCCAAGACATTGTCTATCCACGTGTGGGAACACATTAGTGATGATGAGAAGGGACTTGTAGATGAGTGATTTGAAATTGTTAGTGACGTTCGAAATTTTCGAGGGACTAATCTTTTATTTATCTATAGATCAAGTTATTATGTGGAACTGTGTTAGTATTGTTAAGGGGCAAGTTTTTGGATTGCCCCTATAGCAGAGAGAGTTTTATAGAGATTTTTGGTAAAAATCTATTTTAATGAGATAATGATTTTTAGAAGATGAGAATGCTAGATTTACTTGCTATTCTATGAATTTTTATTTTATATATTATTTTTTTATTATCACGTATCCGGATTTTGGGTCGTGACACTTAACTTCACAGCTAATTATTCATTTAGCAAAGCTAACACAATGATTATAATAAAAGTTATAGTAATGTCAAACTGCACATCTGTACGAATTGACACATTAGAGCAAAGAGTAATACAAATTCTGAATTAATAAATAAGAAATATGACATCACATAAGCAATCAACACTTGTGTATATGTATTTATATAATCTCGTAGCAGAGATGGTAGTTCACCTCCCTTACACACCTGGTAATCATGCATGGCTTTGAGTCCCACCATGCTCATTTTACGAGCATACTGATTAGTGAGAGTAGTTATCCGAACTGTACACGAAACTAAATATAGCACGGTGTGTATAAAACTATCTAGGGGGAGGGTGAATAGATTTTAAGCTTATTACCCAATTTTTCGTATTAAGTCAAAATTACGAATTTACCCCTAAATAGATAAAGCAATAAACCAAGTATAAAATGCGGAAATTAAATAAGACTTGATTTTTACGTGGAAACCCGTACGGGAAAAACCACGGGCTAGTAAGTAAGCCACACTCGAACCTCGAATCCACTAAATGTGTAAACAATTACAACCTAATCCCAGAAGTAATCACACACCTACCTAATCTCGGTATGAGTGAACCTAGTCCAATTTGCTTGCGATCTAAGCAACCTAATCCCGGATGCTACACACAAGACTTACTTTCTCTAGAAGAGAATAACAACCTTAAGTGAATATATGAATATCCAAATGCAACATAGAGTAAGGGAAACCCTATATGCTTATCTAAGATGATGAATTTGCAATTAAAGCAATCCTAGATATTACAAACTAAATGACATGTCAATTAGTTTAGCTAATCAAGATTAAACACAAAACCTAATTAGCTATCACAATACAACTTCTCAAACATACATCACACTAATCTCAAACTTGTATTCAAAGTATATAAAATAACATACAAGTAATTAATTGAGATTTCTTGTTAAGAGAAACACAAAATATGTAAGATATTAGTGAAAAGCTTACCAAGCAAAGTATGATGAAGAATCCATGCTAGATGACATCTAGATGATCAAAGATGATGCTAGATGATGATTGATGATCATGAAAAAGTGTTTGAGTAATTAAAAATGAGTTCTTTGTGTATTTTTCTTGTCTTGAAAAATATCCTAAGTATGAAGCTTGAATATGAACTCTCTATCTTGACCTAAAGACAAAGTGACATATATATGGGCCATAAGTGAAGTGAGGTCGTTTTGAAAAACGCGCTAGAAATTGCTCTGTGCGCTGGTGAGCCTGCGCTAGACGACAAGCGCAAGACCAGTGCACGACCAGCGCACAAGCACAAATTTGCACAAGCGCTTGATGACCAGCGCTCAGACAGGCGCACGACCAGCGGCACACCACTGGGCGATTTGCGCTGGTGGGCTTGCGCTGGTGTGGACCAGCGCACAACCAGCGACAGACCACTGGGTGATCTGCGCTGGTGGACTAGTGCACGACCAGCGACAGACCACTGGGCGATCTGCGCTGGTGAGTTGCGCTGGTCTGGCGCTTGACGACCAGCACACAGCCCACTCCTTTGAACCCTACAAGAAAGCATGCAAGGGGTAAAAATGTAAATTAAGATGCATCCTAAAAGCCTAAAATGCTATGACATATAATCACAAGATGCAATCAAAATAACAAGCAAGAAGAGATGTTAATGAACATTAATGCACAACAATAAGAAACACAACATACATGGAATAAACATATGCATGAGTTGTGAGTGTGTGCAACTATCTCTTCAAGACAAGTAAGCACATAGAATTTTACCTTCGGTGCTTATCAACAATAAGGTCTTCAAAGGGCTTGAGCAATAACAACAACACCTAAGCTACCCTTACAAAGAATCCCCAACAAGTGGTTTGTCCACGAAATGAGCCAGTCAACAAATGGGAACCTTACAATCTCCCCCTTTGGCTATTTTGTGACAAAACCACCACTCACATTGATTCCTCACAAAGAAATAGAAACTACGGGACTACAATGATATTCTACATTACAAAGAGATAAGAAAATGCAATTTGAAGTCTTCAATCCTCTTGTAGAATAATCAATCCCTGAAAAGAGTTTCTAACATTTCCAATACAAGTAAAGTGTGAGATTAATCAAGTGAAAACAATACCAAGCATTTGCATTTTAAAAGATTAGGCACAACATTATGAAATGTTTGTGAATGCAATGCTCCCCCTCAACGGGTTACTCCCCTTCAATGTATATTCTCCTCAATATGCACAATTGCTTCTATATTTTGTAATTCCCCTTACCATATCATACTCCCCCTTTTTGTCATGATATAGACAAAAGAGTAATCTCCAACCGAGTCACTCATAGCAACGAGAGATAGAAGCATGCAAGATATTTGCATATACATATAAGTCACTTTATGCATCTCAATTAATTGAAGAGAAACAAGGAGATTTATTTGAGGAAAATGTGTGAATCAAACATGCTTTGCATACAAGACATATAGCATTCAAGTCCAAAATACAATGGTATTTGGCAAAGCAAATGACAAAGGTTTTTAATAAGAATTCAAACCAATTTCACCAATGTCATGGGAAAAGCAAGGATATAGAGATTATTGATTTCAATTTTAGAGCAACTATATCCAACTTTATAAGCGAAACATGGCATGAGCGACTTTGCACCCTATTTGATTTTTCCGGATAAGATATCCGTATGATAGTAGCCATGTTCAACTATTAAAGAAAGAGAGACATTTGGAATATAAATTCCTTTGAACGGATACAAGATCCTTTATTCATTTTGAGTCTCAAAAGCTTTCACACAAGTTTTGCATTTCAAGAATATGCAATCATCAATTCATGCTTTTCATGTGAGCATGTTATATGAATTTCATGCTTTTTCATTTGATATTAGCATGTTATTAAGAATCATCATGTCCTGGAGATAATTATAGGTCATTCACATCATACTTCCTATGTAAATCTCCTAGTGCAAGAATGCATGTTTGAATATAAATATGATATGGATTGTAAACAAGCAAGGTTCACACTTATAGAATAGAAAACATATATACATATGTACAACCAAGCTTACTCAAGCAATCAAAAGAAGAGGCATAAGATATTTGAAATTTTTTTGCAAGTGACAAGAATGCAAAATAGCTCTCTTTGCTTGAGTTCCCCATATGGGGTCAATCATAGAACACATCACTCCACAAGACATATCCCAATAGATCTACTAAGAGTTTTAAATCGAGTAGCATCTAAGGGTTTAGTAAATAGGTCCGCAAGTTGATCATTAGTACCTACATGTTCAAGTACTATGCATTTATTTTCAACAAGCTCTCTAATGAAGTGATGGCGGATGTCAATATGCTTAGTTCTAGAATGTTGAACCGGATTTTTGGAAATATTAATAGCACTCATGTTATCACAAAAGAGAGTGACAGTACCTTGGTTGAATCCGTAGTCTACTAGCATTTGCTTCATCCATAGGAGTTGTGTGCATCCACTCCCCGCGGCTATGTATTCGGCCTCGGCCGTGGACAAGGAAATCGAGTTTTGCTTCTTGCAAAACCAAGACACCAAGTTATTGCCTAGAAAGAAGCAACCGCCCGATGTGCTCTTCCTATCATCACAATTTCTTGCCCAATCCGCATCATTAAAGCCTACAAGACTAGCATTAGTGTCAAATGAGTACCAAATCCCATAATTAGAAGTCTCATTCACAAAGCGAATGACTATCTTAACCGAAGAGAGATGGGACTCCTTGAGATCGGATTGGTACCTAGCACAAACTCCTACACTAAATGATATATCGGGCCTACTTGGGTCAAATAGAGCAAGCTCCCTATCATGCCACGATATAAGGTTTGGTCCACACTTTTACCGCTAGCATCCTTTCTTAGCTTCAAAGTGGTGCTCATAGGAGTGTCACAATGTTTGGCTTTTTCAAGACCAAACTTCTTCACTAGGTTTTTGGCATATTTGGCTTGGGTTATAAAAATCCCATCATCTAGTTGCCTAATTTGCAAACCTAGGAAGTAACTAAGCTCACCAACAAGACTCATCTCAAATTCATGAGACATAACATCAACAAATTGTTGGACCTTGGTGTTATTGGTGGAGCCAAACACTATATCATCAACATATATTTGAGCTATGAAAAGCTCATCATTGTTTCTTTTGATGAATAGTGTCTTGTCAACACTACCACGTGTGCAGTCATTGTCAACAAGAAATTGAGTGAGGCGCTCATACCAAGCCCTCGGTGCTTGTTTCAACCCATATAGAGCCTTCTTGAGGCGATAGACATGGTTAGGGTGGTGAGCATCCACAAACCCTTTGGGTTGTTCAACAAACACTTCCTCTTGCAAGAAGCCATTGAGGAAGACACTCTTGACATCCATTTGGTGCAATTTAAACTTGTGCACACAAGAAATGGATAAGAGAAGCCTGATAGACTCTAAACGGGCAACGGGAGCAAATGTCTCCTCAAAGTCGATACCCTCAATTTGAGAGTACCCTTGTGCTACAAGTCTAGCCTTGTTCCGCACTATGTTGCCATCCTCATCGGATTTGTTCCTAAATATCAATTTGATGCCTATGACATTAGTGGTCTTAGGCCTAGGAACTAGAGTCCAAACCTCATTCCTTTCGAATTGGTTTAGCTCTTCTTGCATGGCAAGAACCTAAAATTCATCATTTAAGGCTTCTTCAACCTTTTTGGGTTCAATTTGAGAGGTGTAGCAAGTATAGCTAATAAGATTAGCAAGTTGACGTCTAGTCCTAACACCCTCATTAACCTCTCCAATGATATCTTTTTTATCATGGAGTTTCCTAACCCATGGACCGGGTTCTTTAGAGTCCAAGTGAGGAACTCTATCAATAGATTGTGTGTCATCATTGTTGACATTAGATGTCCCAACATTAGGAGACACCACAACCTCCTCCAAAGGAGAAACATCACTAAAAATAACCTCCTCCTCATGATCATTTGACTTGAGCCTAGTATCATCAAAAACGACATTGGATGATTCCATAACACTTAGAGTCTTTAAATTGAAAACTCTATAGGCTCTACTATTCGAGGCATAGCCAATAAAAATACCCTCATCACTCTTAGTATCGAATTTGCCAAGTTGATCACGGTCATTCAAAATGTAGCATTTGCTTCCAAAAGTGTGAAAGTAGCTAACATTTGGCCTCTTGCCTTTCCATAACTCATAGGAGGTGTTTCTAGTACCGGGCCTTAGGAAGACTCTATTTCTTATATAGCAAGCCGTATTGATGGCTTCGGCCCATAGGTTCCTAGGGACATTGTTGCTAAGCAACATCACATGGGCCATCTCTTGAAGGACCCTATTTTTCCTCTCAACAACACCATTTTGTTGAGGTGTCCTAGGAGCCGAAAACTCATGGAAGATGCCTAAACCATTACAAAAGGTTTCAAAAGTAGCATTCTCAAATTACCTCCCATGGTCACTTCTAATCCGTTTAATGTTTCTAATGTTAGAATTCATTTCATTTTGTAATTTAGTACAAAGCATTTTAAACTTATCAAAAGTTTCAGATTTTTCTCTAAGAAAATATGTCCATGTAAATCTAGAGAAATCATCAACACAAACAAAAATGTATCTCTTTCCACCCAAACTTTCAGTTTGCATGGGACCCATGAGGTCCATGTGGAGAAGCTCAAGAGGCTCCTTGGTGGTGAGATACTTACCTTTTTGTGCATATTTTTAGTTTGCTTTCCTTGTTGGCAAGGTCCACAAACATCATTGGCTTTCTTCCCAAGCTTAGGGAGACCACGCACACAATTGAACTTTCTAAGGGTCCGTAGATCCCTAAAGTTCATGTGGCCAAGTCTTTCATGCCACAACTCAATTTGCTCATCCATGGACACATGATTAGATACAATACTAGCTTCAAGACAATAACAATTGTCGCTAGATCTCATGCCCTTCAACAAGGTTTGTCCATCGGGTTTTAGGATAGAGCAATAATCTTTAGAAAACAAGACGGAATATCCTTCATCACTAAGATGTGAAATGCTTATTAAATTGGCTTTCAAGCCATCAACAAATAAAGCATTGGATAATGAGGGTAATCCGGGAACGGAAATGGTTCCTTTCTCTACAACATTTCTTTTGGATCCATCACCAAAAGTGACATTTCCACCTTCCTCCATAACAAGAGTCTCGAAGAAACTCTTGTTTCCCGTCATGTGCTTAGAGCACCCACTATCCAAATACCAAAAATTAGAAGAATTTGCCTTCAAGGCTATTTGTGCAACATGGCAAACATTTTCATTCTTTCTAATCCACTTAGCAACAATTTTAGCTTTCTTAGTGGTCTTTGGTACATGTGCTCTACTATTCCTAGGATCATGTAAATCAATATTATCATTCCTAGAAACATGCATCTTGGCTCTATTCTTTCTCTTTTCAATCATGCTTTGTGTTCTACACATTTTAATATATTGAAAGCAATTTGGTCTAATATGACCATCACAACCACAAAAGTGACAAATAGGGATGAAAAAAGGAATCATACCTTGTCTTTGTGCACGTATGGGAGCTCGTCCATGTATTTGTGGATAAGTGGGTTCAATCCATCTTTGTT
Organism: Acer saccharum; assembly: GCA_030490815.1. Classification (NCBI taxonomy): domain Eukaryota; kingdom Viridiplantae; phylum Streptophyta; class Magnoliopsida; order Sapindales; family Sapindaceae; genus Acer; species Acer saccharum. The sequence goes on along the minus strand of CM059869.1, from coordinate 6,811,164 downwards.
GTTGAACCGGTCTAGGTTGCTTCCAAGCTTGAGGTTGCATGATTGGTCTCTTTCCTTTGTGAGCAAATTGTGGAGGAATGTTGGCTTGAGGGACTCTAGGGGGTTGAGCTTGAGATTGTCATCTTGGCCCCATCTTCACTTGTGCATTAGAACATTGTCCTACTTCTAACTTCTTCCTAGGAATTTGCACAATTGAAGTTTCTTCGTTCTTCAAGCTCTTGACAAACACGATCTTGTTAGAGGTTGAGATTTTCTTGCCATCTTCATACCCAAGACCTCTCTTGTCACTTGGACTCTTTCCAACACCAAGTAAATGATCAAGCTTCTTAGTGCTAGAATCTATCCTAGCAAAGGACCCTTTAACTTCTACAAGTTCCCTCTTCAAGCCTTCTTCACTTCTCTTGGATAAGTCTAACTCCTCAATTAACTTATCCTCTCTCCTCTTCAATCTTTCCACTTGTTCACTTAAGTGGTCATTGTGAGCCGAAAATTCAAGGTTCTCTTCTTTCAACCTCTCAATCTTTCTTGTGCTTTTAAATGCTAAATCATTGAATTCAGCATAGTATTTAGCAAGCACCTTTTGCTCCACAAATTTCTTTTTGGAAATAGAAGAGGAGTCACTTTCTACTTCACTAGAGTCAATTTCCTCTTGACTCATCTCCTCTTTTTCACTAGCACTTTTGCTCTTGTGAGATGAGGCAAAAGCTAGGAAGTTAGCCATGAGCTCTTCTTCACTTGAAGACTCATCTTCCTTATAGGAGTCATCACTACTCCCACTCCAAGTGGCGGCTATCACTTTGCCCTTCTTCTTTTCATTGTGATTAGCACATTCGGGGGTAAAGTGACCAATCCCACCACATTCAAAGCATCGGACCCCTTTCCTTTCGGTCCTCTCTTGTCTAGGCTCAAACTTCTTGAAGGAACCTTTTTTCTTCAAGTCTTGTCCTCTGACCCAAATCACTCATTCTTCTTGAACCCCATAACCTTATTAAACCTTTTGACGAATAAGGCAAGGTCTTCATCCGATTCATGCTTTGCCTCCTTTGCATCCTTAGATGTTTTCAAAGCTATTCCTTTAGACTTCTTAGGAGGAATAATGGTGCTAGGAGCCTTCCTAGACTCATATGCAAGAAGACGTCCAATCACCTCACTTGGTTTCATATCCATGTAGCCACTATTTTCTTCTATGGCTGTCACCTTTGATTCAAACTTATCGGGGAGAGCTCTCATAATTTTTTGCTTGACTCTCCTATCCGAATACGGGTCTCCGAGTTGATGGCTTTGATTTACAATGTCCATCAATTTGATTTCGAAGTCATTGAACCATTCATCCTCTCCCATCTTAAGTAGCTCAAATTGAGTTTGGAGGACTTGAAGCTTGGACTCCTTCACCACCTCGGTTCCCTCATGTGCAACTTGAAGGATGTCCCATGCCACTTTTGCAATCTGAGTATTCTAAATAAGCTTGTACTGATTCTCATCCATTGCACACATGATGGCATGCATAGCCTTCCTATGAAGCCTCAAACTCTTACGCGTTCCATTGCGCCTTAGGCTTCAAAACTTCTTCTCCTCTACCACCGGGAGTCATCATGGGTAGATCATATCTGTCCTCCACCGCCATCCATGCACGGTCATGAATTTGGCATATGTAGGATTCCATCTTCCCTTTCCATTGGGAATAGTTCAATCCGGTAAGAAGTGGATGCCTTGTGCTAGAAGCACCTTCGTTGCCACCACCATTTCCACTGTTTCTACTCATAGTTTTTATGAATGAATGAAATGAATGCAAATGTATGAATGATCAAAAATCACACAAAATGCAAAACACACCAAAATAAGCAAGGATCACCTATGTATGTCTAGGAACCCGCTCTGATACCAATTGAAACTAAATATAGCACGGTGTGTATAAAACTATCTAGGGGGGGGGGGGGGGGGGGGGGTGAATAGATTTTAAGCTTATTACCCAATTTTTCGTATCAAGTCAAAATTACGAATTTACCCCTAAATAGATAAAGCAATAAACCAAGTATAAAATGCGGAAATTAAATAAGACTTGTTTTTTACGTGGAAACCCTCACGGGAAAAACCACGGGCTAGTAAGTAAGCCACACTCGAACCTCGAATCCACTAAATGTGTAAACAATTACAACCTAATCCCGGAAGTAATCACACACCTACCTAATCCCGGTATGAGTGAACCTAGTCCAATTTGCTTGCGATCTAAGCAACCTAATCCCGGACGCTACACACAAGACTTACTTTCTCTAGAAGAGAATAACAACCCTAAGTGAATATATGAATATCCAAATGCAACATAGAGCAAAGGAAACCCTATATGCTTATCTAAGATGATAAATTTGCAATTAAAGCAATCCTAGATATTACAAACTAAATGATATGTCAATTAGTTTAGCTAATCAAGATTAAGCACAAAACCTAATTAGCTATCACAATACAACTTCTCAAACATACATCACACTAATCTCAAACTTGTATTCAAAGTATATAAAATAACATACAAGTAATTAATTGAGATTTCTTGTTAAGAGAAACATAAAATATGTAAGATATTAGTGAAAAGCTTATCAAGCAAAGTATGATGAAGAATCCATGCTAGATGACATCTAGATGATCAAAGATGATGCTAGATGATGATTGATGATCATGAAAAAGTGTTTGAGTAATTAAAAATGAGTTCTTTGTGTATTTTTCTTGTCTTGAAAAATACCCTAAGTATGAAGCTTGAATATGAACTCTCTATCTTGACCTAAAAACAAAGTGACATATATATATGGGCCATAAGTGAAGTGAGGTCGTTTTGAAAAACGCGCTAGAAATTGCTCTGTGCGCTGAACGACAGGCGCACGACCAGCGCACAAGCACAAATTTGCACAAGTGCTTGACGACCAGCGCTCAGATAGGCGCACGACCAGCGGCACACCACTGGGCGATTTGCGCTGGTGGGCTTGCGCTGGTGTGGACCAGCGCACGACCAGCGACAGACCACTGGGTGATCTGCGTTGGTGGGCTTGCGCTGGTGGACCAGCGCACGACCAGCGACAGACCACTAGGCGATCTACGCTGGTGTGGCGCTTGACGACCAGCGCACAGCCCACTCCTTTGAACCCCACAAGAAAGCATGCAAGGGGTAAAAAGGTAAATTAAGATGCATCCTAAAAGCCTAAAATGCTATGACATATAATCACAAGATGCAATCAAAATAACAAGCAAGAAGAGATGTTAATGAACATTAATGCACAACAATAAGAAACACAACATACATGGAATAAACATATGCATGAGTTGTGAGTGTGTGCAACTATCTCTTCAAGACAAGTAAACACATAGAATTTTACCTTCGGTGCTTATCAACAATGAGGTCTTTAAAAGGCTTGAGCAATAACAATAACACCTAAGCTACCCTTACAAAGAATCCCCAACAAGTGGTTTGTCCACGAAATGAGCCAATCAACAAATGGAACCTTACAGTACATATATTATATGATATTGGTAGGTCCCGCAACCTATTGTAATAGTTGTAAATATAATACTTTAAAAATAAAAAAAATACAATGCTTGTTCATATATAAATTTTATGGCATAGACTTGTAGTGATACTAAAGCAGAGAAGAAAATGGTTATTGAAAGAAAAAAATTAATGGTTAAATCTGAATGATGGGAGAATTTTTTTATTTTCATTTTTTTATTTTTTTGAGTGCCTTTACACTCCAATGTCTTAACTTTAAGATATAGAGAGACATCGGTGCACCTCATGCAATGAGCATTAGATGCACCCATGACTTTCTTATTGAAAGAATATATTTGCATTATTCTTTTTTTTTTTTTTTTTTAATGAATCTACACTTTTTTTAAAAAAAAATATTTCAATTTCTATTAATTTAGGGTATTCAATCTAGATTTCGTTGGAGTTTGATCAATATTCACTGCAAGAAAAATGTCTATCTACTATAGGGCATTCACTACGGGCTTAGAATACCCGTGATGGAAAACCATTGTTCATTACAAGTCTTTAAGAGCCCGTAGTTGAGCTAGGCTCGTGAAATATGGATAGTAAAATAATTATTACAAGTGAAAATGGGTTTGTTGTAGATAATATACTCATTACGGGCTTTGTCTGTAGTCCAAAGAGTTAATCATTACAGGTAAAATCAATAGTGGAAAGTCATTATATTAGTGGAGGGAATATAAATATTAACTATGGGCAATAAAAGCTTGTTGTAAAAAATGATTATTTACTAAATGTTTTATATATAATTGCTATTATGATTCTCTTATTTTAATTTTATTCATAATTCTTAGTTTGTATATTTATCATTTTGTTTCAATTATGTAACTTTTAATTTTTGTCTTATTTTTTGTTTTTAGTTGATTTTTTATGGGTGTGATAATGATTATTTATTTATTTTTTTTAGAATTTTTTTTTTGGTACCAAACAAGATTGCTAAAAAAAAAAAAAAAAAAAAAAAAAAAAAAAAAAAAAAAAAAAAAAAAAAAAAACTTCTTGATATGGAATTAGAGAAAAGTTTGGATGAAGAAAATACGGATTCTAGAATTATTTAAATTTCAATTTAAAAAAAAATCATAAAAAATTCTAGAATTTTTGGATGTACAAAATTTGATTCCCCCAATTTTATAAATAATATATATACGGGTTAAAATTGAAAATAACCATATAATTAGTGGAGTTTTTATTTTTACCCAATATAAGTATTTTGATTGTTTTTACCAAACGTTCCACTAATAAAATAAAAATACCCTTAATGATTTCTGAAATAAAAATATTTTTGTAAAAAAAAATGCTTTTTTATTTATTTAATTTTATTAGAGGTCCAACCTCCATTAATGGAGATCCGACCTCCATCGGAGGTCAGCGAGACCTTCAAGCGAGATCTTGCCGACCTCCAATCTTAAAAAAAAATTGGAAAAAGAAGATGTCGACGATGATTTTTCGTTGGGTGAAAAATCGGTGAGCCAACTGGATAATTAGTGGCCGGGTTGTTAATGGTGGAAAACGAAATAGCATAAAAGATATGCAAATTTATGTGGAAAACCCTGTGAAAGAGAAAAAATCACGGGTGCCATTAACGGCGAGGAGCAAGTTTCACTATGAAGAAATAATTTATAAAGCTCTGCTCTCTTATCCCTCTTAGTGCTTATTACAATGTATCTCTATCCTTTTATACAATGGAGAATGGGTTGTATTTATACATTTGTTTTGAAACCCTAAAGTTGATATGCAAGCAGTTGACTTGCAGAATTTTATTATGATTCTTCTTGCTTGGATCTCTGCTTTTGTCTTGATCCCTTTATTATTTGATGTTTATCTCGTAATTAATATGGTTGACATTGTGTTTGATTAGAGCTCTGATTCCTTTTGGAGTTGATATGGTTCTTTCCTTGTTGAAGTGTGATCCTTGACTCTTGTATCTTGGTGGGATTCCTTTTTTGGGTCGCCATGTATTAATGATATGCAGTGAACCTTGATTTGGGTGAGTGATCTTTGCTAGGGGGATCTTCTAGCCGATCATAATTTCGTTATTGGCGAGGTCATCTTCTGGCCGAGCCATCCTCCTCAAAATGCACTCACGCACTTGGCGAAGCTTCTACTCGGATTAGATGACTTTTGATGACATACAACTCTTCTCCAATACTTATGTTAATTTGATGACGTGTCGGTTGGTGAAAATTCACATACAATAATACCCTCTCAATTATTTAAGCCGAGCATTTTTGGTCAGTGAGATCCCTTGGGTGTCTTTATGGTTCTCGGTGAGGTATATTTGATTAAAGACTTTGTGAATTTTGTCACCTTATTCATTAATGATATTTAATACCTTAATTGGGAAGTTTAAATGCTAGCTACACAACATTTGATCGCCTCGACGATTGGATTGCTGATGATGATGCCTTAGAGGCTGGAATTCGTCCCTATTCGACGTGTGTCTTCCTTAGTGGGTGTGATTTGGTGCAACACTTTGGTTAAATCACCCATGACTTTCGAATTTGCCGTGCGTGGGGTGACGTCAGAGCTTGCTACAGTTTTTCTTGCCCATTATAAAAACTAGAAGTCTCTCTATTTTCTTCACTTCTTTACTCGTATTGAAACTCTGTTTGTTTTCGAGTGAGGAAAACTAGAGTGCAATCATCGATCTTCGATTTTCACTCAAACTTCAAGTCTTCACTCTAAACATTTTTACCCAATTTTTCGAGATTAGTCCAAATTACGAAAAAGCCCCAATCTAGTCAATATACAAAGATAAGCATACAAGTGCGGAAATTAAAGGACATACAATTTTTATGTGGAAACCCACACGGGGAAAAACCACGGGCTGTTATGTGCGCCACACGAGAACCTCGAATCCACTATTTGCAAATACGATTACAAATTAGGTTGACCACATCACACCTAAATTTACTAATCCGTCTTTGCTACCCGCGGGCCTTTAATAGTGACTCTAGTCCCTTGCTTGCAAACTACCTAAGAGGTAAATACAAGACTTGTCTCTAAAGTGAAAAGATAGCACAACCTAAGGTGAATATGTGAAATACTCAAGATGCTAAAAATGCAAGGTTAGACATTTAAGCTTATCTAGGCATGGATGAACATGTTAGACATTCCTAGATATCATATTATTAGATGACATGCATAAAACAACACTAAATAAGCAACCAAAATCCTATATGCATTATCTATCACAAAACAACTCACAAACCACAATAAAACAATCTTGAAGCTAAGCTAAGTCAAGTCATAAAGATGCAATCTTGAATCAATTCAAGTGATAAAAAAGCTATCTTGTAAAGCAAGAACATATAGATATGAGAATGATGTTCTAGATACAAGTCATGTGAGCAAAACTAAAAACCCTAAATGAAATCAACCTAGAATCATGCTAGATGATGAATTAAAGATGCAAGATGAAGGGTTTTGTGATTTTGAAGCTTAAAGATGAAGTCTTGATACCTTGAAGTGGAAGATGCTTAATGATGCTCTAAAAGGTGTAATTTTTGCTCTAAAAAACGAGCCAAGGCTGTCAAGACAAATATAAATGGGATCCAAGTGAAGTGACATCGTTTTGAAAAAATGGCCTGGAATTGCCTTAGGCGCTGTACAGGTCGCTGTACGTAGCTGTACGTAGAGCGACCTGAACAGCGCCTTCAGAAGAAGATGAAAGGTCTTCTACATGGGCGCTGTTCAGAAGAGCGCTTTTGAACAGCGCCTGAACAGCGCCAAGATTCTGATCTACTCGGCCAAGGAAGGGCGCTGTACGTACAGCGCTTTCGTACAACGCTCGTACAGCGCCTACACAAAAATGCATCAGGTCTGATGCAAAAAATGACCCATTCTCATCAGGTCTGAAGGGGGCGCTGTTCGTACAGCGCCTTGAAGAGCGCTTTGAAGAGCGCTCTTTGCAACAAATGTACTCCTAGGACTAATGCATGGCAAGGCTTTGGGAATACAAAATGCAATCATCAAAACATGCAAAATGTGAGTGTGTGCAACTATATCTCTTCAAAATAGAGTTAAGTCAAGAAATCTACCTTTCTTGAAGCTCTTGATCGCACAATAAGGTTTTCTTCAATTCTAAGCTACCCTTACATATAGAACCCCATTGTGATTTTGTCAACGAAATACGCCAATCAAAAGTGAGGCACTTACAATCTCCTCATTTGGCTATTTTGTGACAAAATCACCACTCACATAGCAACCTCACAAAACAAGAGATTGGTCAACAAAAATTTTCTACATTACAATTAAGCTCCTAGTCTAAGTCTTGAACATCTTCAAGTCAATTCCAAGCTTGTAGAGAAAATCCAACCTACACACAATTAACAAGAAAAATACCTTCCAAGAACAAGTGTGTGAGAGATGCTAATGACAAAAGAAATGCCATTTCAAAAGGAATCAAACAAGCAATGAAATGCAATGCAACTCCCCCTAAATGCAATCATCTCCCAACATGGGTTAATCACTCTCAACTCCCCCTAAATGCAATGCCTAGAAGCACAAATACTCCCCAAACCTTACTCCCCCTTTTTGTCATGAGATAGGTAAAGGGAGCCTCCCCTAATGGGTAAGCATTAGCAAGGAGAGTTTGTAGCACGAACATATATGCAAACATAAAGGCAAGTTTATGCACCTCAATCAAGTAAGAGAGATTCAAGGAGTTTTATTTTATGAAAAATGTGTGACAATGATGCTTTGCATGCAAGACATGTTGCATCTAAGACCAAAACAATGGTATTTGGCAAAGCAAACAACAAAGGTTTCCAAAAGAATTCAAACCAATTTCACCCTTTGTCATGGAAAAAGCAAGGATATAGAATTTTAGTATTTCAAAATAAAGAGAAACTATATCCAACTTTATAGGCAAAACAAGACATGAGCGACTGTGCACCCTATTTGATTTTTCCGGGTGAGATACTCGTATGATAGTAGCCTTGTTCTACAAATAAAGAAAGAGAGACTTATTGATTTAAGTCTCAATATTGCTTATGCACACATATTTGCATTTAACATTTGCAATCAAACATTTCACATTTTCATCTCATACTTTTCAACTTAAGCATGTCATTTAAAAGGAATCATCATGTCATGGAGATCAATTAAAGGTCATTCAAAAAGTACTTCCATAGTACATCTCCTATTCCAAAAATGCATGTTTGAGCATAAATATCACATGGATTGCAAGCAATGCAATGTAGCACACTTATTAAAAAAAATACATATAAGTATGTACAACCAATCATCTTAAGCAATTAACTAAGAGGCATAAAATATATCAATGTGGCACAATGCATGATCATGCAACTTTGCTCTCTTTGCTTGAGCTCCCCATATGGGGTCAAGACACACCAAATCAATCCAATTGACAAATCCCAATAGACTTGCTAAGGTTCCCAAATCTAATGGTGTCTAAAGGCTTTGTAAACAAATCCGCTAGTTGGTCATTTGTTCCCACATGTTCCAATGCAATAGTTTTGCTCTCTACTAACTCTCTTATGAAATGGTGTCTAATGTTAATGTGCTTTGTCCTAGAATGTTGGACGGGATTCTTAGAAATGTTAATGGCACTCATATTATCACAAAATAAAGTAAGAGTACCTTGCTCCAAGCCATAATCGGCTAGCATTTATTTCATCCACATCAATTGAGTACAAGCACTACCGGCGGCAATATATTCCGCCTCGGCCGTGGATAGGGAAATTGAGTTTTGCTTCTTGCAAAACTAAGAGACCAAATTGTTCCCAAGGAAGAAGCAACCGCCCGATGTACTCTTCCTATCATCACAATTTTCCGCCCAATCGGCATCACTAAATCCAACAAGACTTGGATTAGTGTCAAAGGAGTACCATATCCCATGATTTGAGGTACCATTCACAAACCGAATGATCCTCTTCACTGCCACAAGGTGAGATTCTTTGGGATTAGCTTGGTACCTAGCATAAACACCCACACTAAAACAAATATCGGGCCTACTTGCGGTCAAGTAAAGCAAGCTACCTATCATGCCACGATATACACTTTGTTCCACATCCTTTCCACTAGCATCTTTGCTAAGTTTCAAGGTGCTGCTCATGGGTGTGTCACAATGTTTGGCATTCTCAAGACCAAACTTTTTCACTAGGCTCTTAGCATACTTAGCTTGGGATATGAAGATCCCATCATGCATTTGCTTGATTTGCAAGCCTAGGAAATAATTTAGTTCACCAACCATGCTCATTTCAAACTCATGAGACATGACATCAATAAATTGTCTAACTTTGGATTGGTTGGTGGAACCAAATACAATGTCATCAACATAAATTTTTAGTGCACTTGATGAACAAGGTCTTGTCAACACTACCTCTAGAGTAGCCATTGTCAACAAGATAAAGAGTGAGGCGCTCATACCAAGCCCTCGGTGCTTGTTTCAACCCATATAGAGCCTTCTTGAGGCGATAGACGTGAGAGGGGTGGTGTGGATCCACAAACCCCTTGGGTTGTTCAACAAACACTTCCTCATGCAATAAGCCATTGAGGAAGGCACTCTTGACATCAATTTGGTGTAACTTGAACTTGTACACACAAGAAATGGATAAGAGAAGCCTTATGGACTCAAGGCGGGCAACGGGAGCAAAAGTCTCCTCAAAGTCAATACCCTTAATTTGAGAGTACCCTTGTGCAACAAGCCTTGCCTTGTTTCGCACAATGTTGCCATCCTCATCGGATTTGTTCATAAACACCCATTTAGTGCCTATGACATTAGTGTTTCTAGGTCTAGGAACAAGAGTCCAAACCTTATTTCTCTCAAATTGGTTTAGCTCTTCTTGCATGGCAAGAACCCAAAACTCATCTTCCAAGGCTTCATCAACCTTTTTGGGTTCTATTTGAGAGGTATAACAAGTGTAGCTAATTTGATTAGCTATTTGACGCCTAGTCCTAACACCCTCTCTAACATCTCCAATGATATCATCCTTATCATGGAGCTTTCTAACCCAAGGAGCGGGTTCATTAAAGTCCAAAGGAGGAACTCTATTAAGAGGCAAATCATCCTCTTCATCTTGGTTTGACTTCACACCACTTGAAGTCTCACAACTTTCCTTCAAAGGAAGGTCATTCACCTCACAAACATCCTCCTCATGGTCATCATGTTTGGGCCTACAATCATCAAAGACAACATTTGATGATTCCATAACACTTTGAGTCTTTAGATTAAAAACTCTATAGGCCTTGCTATTAAGTGCATACCCAATGAAAATACCCTCATCACTCTTGGCATCAAACTTGCCAAGTTGATCACGGTCATTTAGTATATAGCACTTACTCCCAAAGATGTGGAAGTAGCTCACATTGGGTTTTCTACCCTTCCATAACTCATAGGATGTTTGTTTAGTCCTGGGCCTAAGGAAAACTCTATTCCCTATGTAGCAAGCCGTATTGATGGCTTCGGCCCAAAGATTTCTAGGGACTTTGTTGCTAAGCAACATCACACGGGCCATCTCTTGGAGGACTCTATTCTTTCTCTCAACAACACCATTTTGTTGAGGAGTCTTAGGGGCCGAAAATTCATGGGAAATGCCTAAGATATTGCAAAAGTTTTCAAACTTAGTATTTTCAAATTCTTTCCCATGATCACTTCTAATTTTCTTAATGCTTTTAATGTGAGAAGTTTTCTCATTTTGAATTTTGACACAAAGCATTTTGAATTTCTCAAAGGCTTCGGACTTTTCTTTAAGGAAGTAAGTCCAAGTAAACCTAGAGAAGTCATCAACAACAACAAGAATGTACCTTCTACCACCTAAACTTTCGGTTTGAATGGGACCCATAAGGTCCATATGGATGAGCTCCAATGGCTCTTTGGTGGAGAGGTATTTGCCTTTCTTGTGCACACTTTTAGTTTGCTTTCCTTGTTGACAAGGTCCACAAACTCCCTCAACCTTTTTCCCAAACTTGGGAAGGCCCCTAACAACATTCAACCTATCAAGGACTTTTAAGTCCTTATAATTATATGGCCAAGTCTTTGGTGCCACACCTCAATTTGCTCACTAGTAGACAAGTTACAAGAGATGAGATTAGACTCAAGACAATAACAATTGTCACTTGATCTCTTGCCTTTCAACAAAACTTGCCCATTTTCCTTAAGAATAGAGCAATCAACTTTTCCAAACATAACCGAAAGCCCTTCATCACTTAAGTGTGATATACTAATGAGATTGGTTTGCAAGCCATCAACATAGAGAGCATTGGGCAAGGAGGGTAAACCGGGAATAGATATATTACCTTTCCCTATGACTTTTTTCTTAGATCCATCACCAAAGGTGACATACCCACCATCCTCCATCACAAGAGTTTCAAAGAAACTCTTGTTTCCGGTCATGTGCCTAGAACACCCACTATCAAGGTACCAAGTGTTAGAGGCATTTGCTTTTAAGGTAACTTGGGCCACATAGCAATAATAGTCATCATGTATACCCATCCTAGGTGAAACATGGTCATTTCTAGGAGCCATTGGTCTATTAGCTCTAAAATTCCTAGGTGCATGCATTGTGGCTCTTCTAAGCATATTTTTCTCAATTATACTTTCTCTTCTACACAATTTAATATACTTAAGGCAATTAGGCCTAATATGGCCTTCAATTCCACAAAAATGGCAAGTAGGAGTAAAGTAGGAATTCATACTATAGCCTTGAGCAAACATTTGTGGCCTCCTTCTATTTTGAGTTGCTATTAGATGTTGAGGCAACTCTCTCCTTTGTGGTTGAGCCAAGTTGGCATGTCTTCTAGGTTGAGCATGAAAGACCCATGTTGAGCTTGTGGGATCCTTTGTTGTGGAGGTCTTGGTTGTGGAACTCTAGCTTGTGGTGGAGCTCTTGTTGGAATCCTTGCTTGTGCTTGCTTGGAGGATTCACCAACTTCAACCCACTTGGTTGATTGTTGAGGGGTTTGAGCATTATCAACCTCCTTGCTCTTGACAAAAGTTGTCTTTTTCAAGGATGTGGCTTCCATTTCTTCCACATATCCTAACCCCTTCTTGTCACTAGGACTCTTCCCACAAGATAGCATCTTGTCAAGCTTCTCGGTTCCGGAAGTCATCTTAGCAATCAACTCTTTTGCTTCCATGAGCTCTTTCCTCAAGCTTTGTTCACTTTTCTTAACCAAGGCTAACTCCATCTTCAACCCTTCTTCTATCTCTTTTGCCTTACTCACTTCCTTGCTCAAATGAGTCACTTTGGATGTCAACTCAAGCTTCTCCCCTTTCAACTTTTGTATCTCCTTTTTCTTCTTCAATCTTGAGTTCTCAAAGAATCTCATGAAGTCATCATAGTCCATCTCTTCATCAAACTCAAAATTTGACGTTGAGGAGTTACTCCCACCATTTGAGTCATTTTCATCTACTTCTTCTTGCTTGTCCTCTTCCTCTTCTTTATCACTCATAACTTCATTGCTATTGTGAGAGGATGAGAAAGCAATGAACTTGGCAACTTGGTCTTCCTCATCATCTGAAGACTTGTCTTCATCTTCTAGGTCATCACTATCACTCCAAGTGATCGCCATGGCTCTTCCTTTCTTCTTCTTCAAATTAGCACACTCCGGAGCAATGTGTCCAAACCCACTACACTCATAGCATTGGACACCCTTCTTGTGGTCTTTCTCTTGAGCTTGCTCCACTTTCTTGAAGGGAGCCTTCTTCTTTACAAACTTTCCCTTAGAGCCAAACCCTCTCTTCTCAAATCTCATAAATTGCTTGAACTTCTTTGCCATCAAGGCAATTTCTTCATCCGAGTCTTCTTCATCCTTCTCAACCTTGACACTCTTCAAGGCAAGACTCTTTTGCTTCTTTGGAGGTGTAGTTGTAGGACCTTTCCTAGATTCATAGGCCAAGAGCCTTCCAATAACTTCACTTGGCTTCATTCTTGAGTAGTCACTATTTTCCTCCAATGCCGTCACTTTGGATTCAAACCTCTCGGGAAGCGACCTCATGATCTTTTGCTTGATTCTTCTATCCGAGTAGGGATCACCAAGTTGGTGACTTTGGTTCACTATATCCATGAGCTTCACTTGGAAGTCATTGAAGCACTCATCATCCTCCATCCTTATGGTCTCAAATTGTGTTTGGAGAACTTGGAGCTTGGAATCCTTAAACACATCGGTTCCTTTATGAGCCGTCTCTAATATGTCCCAAGCTTCCTTTGCTATCCTTGTAGTTTGAATGAGCTTGTATTGGTTGTCATCCATGGCACATAGGATTGCATGCATGGCTTTGTTGTTCCATTTTGAAGCCTCAAATTCTTGTGGAGTCCATTGTGCCTTCGGTTTGAGGACTTCCTCTCCACCTCCCGTAGGAGTCATCATAGGTGGAGTGTATCCATCTTCAATCGCCATCCATGCCCGGTCATGAATTTGACTCACATAAGCTTCCATTTTACCCTTCCATGAGGCGTAATTGACCCCGGTGAGCAAGGGGGGTCTTGTGCTAGAGGCACCCTCACCTCCCATTCCATTTCCACTCATTGTGTTTGGGTTTGAATGAAATGAATGCACACAAACAAGCTAAGCACACATAACAAAGCAAACAAATGCAAGAGACTCTAACAAGAGCAAGGGATCTCCTAATTATATTTAGGAACCCGCTCTGATATCAATTGAAAATAAATATAAACGTGTCCTAAAGTAATCTAGAGAGGGGGCGGGGGTGAATAGATTTTAAACATTTTTACCCAATTTTTCGAGATTAGTCCAAATTACGAAAAAGCCCTAATCTAGTCAATATACAAAGATAAGCATACAAGTGCGGAAATTAAAGGACACACAATTTTTACGTGGAAACCCACAAGGGGAAAAACCACGGGCTGTTATGTGCGCCACACAAAAACCTCGAATCCACTATTTACAAATACGATTACAAATTAGGTTGACCACATCACACCTAAATTTACTAATCCGTCTTTGCTACTCGCGGGCCTTTAATAGTGACTCTAGTCCCTTGCTTGCAAACTACCTAAGAGGTAAATACAAGACTTGTCTCTAAAGTGAAGAGATAGCACAACCTAAGGTGAATATGTGAAATACTCAAGATGCTAAAAATGCAAGATTAGACATTTAAGCTTATCTAGGCATGGATGAACATGTTAGACATTCCTAGATATCATATTACTAGATGACATGCATAAAACAACACTAAATATGCAACCAAAATCCTATATGCATTATCTATCACAAAACAACTCACAAACCACAATAAAACAATCTTGAAGCTAAGTCAAGTCATAAAAATGCAATCTTGAATCAATTCAAGTGATAAAAAAGCTATCTTGTAAAGCAAGAACATATAGATATGAGAATGATGTTCTAGATACAAGTCATGTGAGCAAAACTAAAAACCCTAAATGAAATCAACCTAGAATCATGCTAGATGATGAATGAAAGATGCAAGATGAAGGGTTTTGTGATTTTGAAACTTAAAGATGAAGTCTTGATACCTTGAAGTGGAAGATGCTCAATGATGCTCTAAAAGGTGTAATTTTTGCTCTAAAAAACGAGCCAAGGCTGTCAAGACAAATATAAATAGGATCCAAGTGAAGTGACATCGTTTTGAAAAAATGGCCTGGAATTGCATTGGGCACTGTACAGGTCGCTGTACGTAGAGCGACCTGAACAGCGCCTTCAAAAGAAGATGAAAGGTCTTCTACATGGGTGTTGTTCAGAAGAGCGCTTTTGAATAGCGCCTGAACAGCACCAAGATTCTGATCTGCTCGGCCAAGGAAGGGCGCTGTACGTACAGCGCTTTCGTACAGCGCTCGTACAGCGCCTACACAAAAATGCATCAGGTCTGATGCAAAAAATGACCCATTCTCATCAGGTCTGAAGGGGGCGCTGTTCGTACAGCGCCTTGAAGAGCGCTTTGAACAGCGCCTTTTGCAACAAATGTACTCATAGGACTAATACATGGCAAGGCTTTGGGAATACAAAATGCAATCATCAAAACATGCAAAATGTGAGTGTGTGCAACTATATCTCTTCAAAATAGAGTTAAGTCAAGAAATCTACCTTTCTTGAAGCTCTTGATCGCACAATGATGTTTTCTTCCATTCTAAGCTACCCTTACATATAGAACCCCATTGTGATTTTGTCAACGAAAGACGCCAATCAAAAGTGAGGCACTTACACTCCAGTTCCTTCTTCTCTGCATTTCTTTACTCTTTCTAGGATTTTTTTGGTGAGTTTTCATGGATCCTT
Organism: Acer saccharum; assembly: GCA_030490815.1. Classification (NCBI taxonomy): domain Eukaryota; kingdom Viridiplantae; phylum Streptophyta; class Magnoliopsida; order Sapindales; family Sapindaceae; genus Acer; species Acer saccharum. Next base: position 6,795,416 of record CM059869.1, on the reverse strand, counting down.
TTACTCGTATTCATTTGGCTAACCTTCTGATTAGGGCTGTGAAAATCGGGGGTAGAGAAAATGTTAAGAGGATAGAAAGATTAATGATGAAACCATCTTGATCTGTTCCTCTTAGCGTTAATTACTCTTTTGCTAGTCCCCAATATCAATTTGTAGATACTGATCCTTGCTTTTCTTCTGTGTACACTTCCCATAGATAACTAGACAAGGCCAAACCAGGCAAGGCAACAAAACTTTGCTCGCAAAGGAAGTTGTTTTACTGAAGGAGCCTAAGATTCCTTCTCAAACGGTTTTTATACGGGAGGTTTAAAAGAAGCATCGTAGGGGTTTGATCAAGTTTTCCGTCGAGTAGATGAGTGCTTTTGATTGCGATTCAAACGTGGTTGGCGAAGGCGAGATAGGCTAATACAGGGGAGGTTCGATACACCTAAGTCAATCCAACTCATGCACGCTGAAGATAAGGCAATCTGGAATCCTCTTACCGGAGCGGTTGCCATTTACAGGTCGATGCTGAGTGTCAAAGTCACTCTTCCCCTCTAACCTTTTATTACTAGATTTTTTTCTGACGCTCGAATCGTGCCAACTCAACTTGCCCATAATTCTTATAGGATTCTCCTGTGTCTGTGGAAGTTATGGGTCTAGATGGGTCGGTCACCCATGACCCCTAAAGAAATTCACCACTTTTATACGCTTAAAACGTCTGGTGATGAGGGCACCTATTACCTATGCTTGGCCAATCTAAAACATTGGATTCCTGCAGGGGCTGCTACCATTGAGTCGGTTGAGACTTCGGCCAACAAGGATAGTCAGTTCGGTAGGTGCGTCGGATCTACACAAGCTTCTCACCCTCTCGGGCACCTTCTCCCACTGTGGCGGGTGTCAGCATTGTGAGTTTATCTTTGATAACAAAGATGGTTTAAAATCGTTCAAACATTGTTCTTGGCTTAGTGATTCTGAATTCCTTTTGGGTTTTATTGATGAAGCTGGAGAAACAATACTAAGATACTAAATGGTTGGAAAAGGATGTGAAAACTCCTAACGAACAATTGAATTTAAATAAAAAATTGAATATTCTGCTCTATGGGTTATAGGTATTCAAGTATTGTGTGTTGTATGGCCGCGACAGCTCTCCCCAATCTAATCGGGCAAGATAGTGTGATTCATGTTCTGCTTTCCCGACTATTTGGTAAGGTCCTTCTCACTTATCGACCAATGAACCCACTGCTCGATCCTTAGTTCCAGGGGTTACTCTCTTCAATACCAGATCCCCGAGTTGGAATTTTCTTATCCGAACGTGGGAATTATAGTACCTAGTAGGTCTTTGTTGGTAAGATGCGTTTATTACAAGAGCATGATCTCTCCTTTCTTCTAGTTCATCCAGGTTTAGTCTTAACATTTCTACATTATGCTAGGGTTGGTGTAGTTAGACCCTTGGAGAAGTGAAAACGACTTCCACAGGAATGACTGCTTCAGTGCCGAAGGCTATCGAATAGGGCATCTCTCTTGTTGAAGTCCTTTCAGTTGTCCTATATGTCCATAGCACTTCATAGAGCTTGTCAGTTTCCCCTTTTGGCGGTTAGTTTGGCATTCATGTTATGTTTTATTAACTTATTCACGGTTTCAATCTGCCCCTTGGTCTGTGGATGAGCGGGAGTGGCATAGTAATTCTTGATCTTGTAGGTTTGACATAGTTCCCTAAAGTTTTGGTTATTGAACTAGGTTCCATTATTGGTGATAATGACATAAAGAATTACAAACCTGAACAAAATGTTCTTTTTGACGAAACTCATCGTATTGGCCATAGTTATATGAACAAGCGACTTAGTTCTTACCTATTTGGTGATGTAATCCACTGATACAATTGCATATTTTGGTCCGCCCATTGATCCGGTCGGTATTGGCCCGATTAGATTGAGTCCCCACACGGAAAATGGCCATGGGGACGTAAGGCTCTTTAGCTGCTCTTGTGGTTATCTATAATCGTTGGTGATTCTTTGGCAGGTCTCACAACTTTCGTAACCTTTTGTGAGTCAGCAAATATGGTCGGCCAATAGAAACCTTGTTTGAGGGTTTTGTGTGCTAAGCTCTTACCCCTAGTGTGATTTTCGCAGACTCCACTGTAAATGCTTTTCAAGATTTATCTTGCCTCAATAGGCATGATACACCTTTGCAGTATTTTCGAAAATCCATTCCTTTAGAGCTCTCTCTCGATTATTGTGTACCGGGTTGCTTTATACCTGACCCGTCTTGCCTCTGTGGGATCTTCTAGAAGGACATCCCTTTCTATGTGATCTCTAATGGGAGTCATCCGGTTACTTTCTCCACTTTCGATTTCCCCTATGAGTAGCCCTTTTCATTTGTTAATGCTTGATCGAGACAAATGTCCGACCGGGATGGTTTTTTGGCCATATACAGGTCGTTGCCGAAGCTAATTTGGACAAAGCATCTACTTTTTCGTTCTCCTCTCGCAGTATCTGGTTATTCTAAAAGATTTGAAACGGCCTAGAAGCCCTTTTGCTATGTCCAAGTTAGCAATCATGCTCTTATCTTTGGCTTAGTATTTGTCCAAAACTTAGTTAACCACTATCTGAGAGTCGCTAAAAACATCTACTTCATTAGCGCCTAAGGCCGCACATACTCTCAACCCTACCAGTAAGGCTTCATATTCGGCCAGGTTATTTGTTGCTTTAAAGTCTAAACGTAGGGCACATTCGACCTGATCTCCTTTTGGGGTAGACACTTGATGCGGTCGTTTTGCACAACAAAATAATGTTTTTATGTGATTGTTTTGAAAATCAATTTCACCACTAGAAAATCCACTTAGATGGAAAATTAGTAAAGTGGTAAGTTATGATTAGGGAATTAGAGTAATTAGTTGAATAAATTAACTAGTGCTAAATGCAATTAAGCAAATCATAGTAGGTGGATAATGTGTGGTTTGAGAAACCACCTGAAAGTATACAAACGTAGTTAAATTGCTTAAAGCATACCTAGAGTTTGGGGAGGGGGGGGGGGGGGGGGGGGGGGGGTGAATAGGTTTTTACACTTTTTTTCAATCCCTTGAATAAACTTTCGTTTGTCCCTCAAGGTAGCATTACACACAACAAAATAAGCCAAGGAAGACAAACATAGACAATATGAGAATACAATTATAAGAGCAAGGTCTAAGTATATCATCTAGTTGTGTGAGGTATAAGAACAAATAAACACAATAACAAAGTAAGCTTGTATTTCAATAGATGTTCAATGAGTTACAAGAGTGATCAAAATATCACTATATAAAAAATTACAATATACAAAAGAATCATAGATACAAAAATGATCAAAAGAATGAATCCACAAACCACACTATACACAGTCTTGCTTCACAATACATCATACGTGAATATTATGAATCAAGATAATAAAATATACAATTAAAATATAAGAGAAAGAGATAGGAAGAATTAACACAAGAGATTTTTTAACGTGGTAAAACCTCTAAGGAGGAAACATCCACGGGTTGAACTACAACCATTGGGTACTATATTATTGGAAAGTAAACATAGAACATTCACAAAGTGACCAATCTTTAGCTCACCCAACCTAGTGAAGTCTAAGCCTACCCAACCCTATTGGAAAGTGTGAAATCCCTCAATGATGCGAAACCACCATATATTGGACACCACACAAAACCAATATCGATGGTAGATTAGAAATTCCTTAAGAGTGCATACACCTCCCGTGTACCCCGCTCTATCGGAGTCTATGTCTAACCATATGCCTAGGCCTACCAATACAATAGCCAACTCCCTATCCAAGGCACTCTTGCCTCTAGGGAGCCTCCCATGCATGACTATCCGAGTCCTCCCAACTCTAGCCATGACATTTTGCTTACCTATCCGAGTCATCTCGACTCTAGGCAAGTCCTCTTGCTTGGCTATCCGAGTCACCCCGACTCTAACCAAGACTTCATGCCTTTTACAAGGACTTCCTAGTGTGATCATGTGAATGCAAATGATGCAAACAATCAAATCAACATAGAACATGTGATCAATACATTCTATGGTACAAATAGACCTAAACATGTGATAACACATTCAATAAAAGTCTAGATGCAAAATACGAGAATAAAACCTAAGCATGTGAAACACCAAACACATAAGCTCAAAGTCTCATTCACATATACAACACTTGAATCAAAATATATTCATGAAGTACAAGTTCAAGATGCAATCAACATACAATAAAATGCTAGATACATGAGATTTAACCAATCAATATTCTAGCTAAAAACATAGAGCAAGGATTTGATATTTACATTAATCAAAACCTAGATTTCTCTAAATCACAAACAAATACACAAATCCTAGATTTCATCAATCAAATGATCAAATCAAATCTCAAGGTTATTTATCACAAAATTGATTCAATCAAGTTCCAAACAACTTAAGATGCCATTATAATCACAATACAACTAACAAATATATGTAAAACCTAGAATCATAGAAACTAGTCAACATTAGTCTATAATTGACTTTCAATTAGAATGATAATCAAGCTATCTTTCTCAATAGCTTTTACCAAACATAAACATAGATATAGAAGAAGAAACCCCAAGCAAATTGAAGGTTAAAAAGAAAGAAGTCCCAAAGATTTGTCCAATACCTTTGATTCTATAGCTGGTTCTGAAATCAGTGTGGAACCACCAGAAATCTAGATCAAACAGCTACCAAACCACTTGGAAATGATAGAGGACTCAAATACGAACACTCTCCAACTTGAATCGCTCAAATCCGACTCCGGATGAGGAAGATATGGTGTTTTGAAGTTCTGAAATTCTGGAGAGAAATTCTGACGGGAAAACTTAATTTTTTCTTCTTGAAAATTCAAATGGAGAGAGAGAGGGAAGATATAAGGAGGAGAGAGAAGGAGATTAAAGACCAATCACATGAGGCCACGTCACCCCCTGGCCGTGGGGGGCGCGTGGGCCTCACGGGGGCAGAGAGCCCCCTTGGCCGTGGGGCCCACGGCCAGCAGCCCCTCTCGCGCACTCCCTCAGTTCTTCAGCCCGTATCTTAGGTATCCGAACTCCGATTTCGAATCCCTTTTCGGATTACGAACCGTGACTCTCTTATGCACGACGACGACTACATAACTTTGAAAAATGGTTGAGAAATCATCTCGGAAAATGACGATAAAGTCAACTCAACGAATGAGAACGAAAAGTAGCGTAGCTACATCGTTTGGACTCGAAACTACATGAATGAGTAACCGAAACGACCGGAACTTAATAAGACATCAAATAAGAACATGTTCAAGTCCATGTACAAAAATATGAAAACAAACAATGTAAGGATTCCCGTTGTTTTTAATTGGCTTATTTCGTGATCAAACCATAAATGGGGATACTTTGTAAGGGTAGTTTAAATGTTGTTGTTAGTGCATTAGGCCCTTTGAAGACCTCATTATTGACAAGCACCAAAGGTAATTTTCTAAGTGCTTTCTTGTCTTGAAGAGATAGTTGCACACACTCACAACTCATGCATATGTTTAATCTTTGTATGTTGTGTTTCTTTTTGTTGTGCATAAATGATTATTTACATCTCTTCTTGCTTGATTTTATGATTGCATCTTGTGTTGAAAACATCATAGCATTTAGGCTTTTAGGATGCATCTTGTTTGACTTTGCACCCCTTGCATCATTGCATGTGGGATGCAAATTTTGGGGCTGTGCGCTGGTCCACCAGCGCCGGTCGACCAGCGCCGCTCACCGGCGCAAATCGCCCAGTGGCGCGCCGCTGGTCGTGCGCTGGTGTGGACCAGCGCCGGCCACCAGCGCCGATCGCCCAGTATGGCGCCGCTGGACTGGCGCTGGTGGAAGCGCTTGACGTCCAGCGCTCAAGCCAAAATTGGCTTGTGCGCTGGTCCTGCGCTTGTCCACCAGCGCAGGTCCACCAGCGCACAGAGTATTTTTTCTGGCGAGTTTTCAAAACGACCTCACTTCACTTATGGCCTCTATATATATGCTAACTTGATTTTAGGTCATTTACAAGAGTTCTTATTCATGCTTCATACTTAGGATATTTTTCAAGAGAAGAAAAATACACAAAGAACTCATTTTTATTTACTCAAACACAATTTCATGATCATCAATCATCATCTAGCATCATCTTAGATCATCTAGATGTCATCTAGCATGGAATCTTCATCATACTTTGCTTGGTAAGCTTTTCACTAATATCTTACATATTTTGTGTTTAATTTATCTAGCAAATCTCAATTAATTACTTGATTGTTATTTTGTATGCTCTAGATACAAAATTGAGATTAGTATGATGTATGTTTGAGAAGTTGTATTGTGCTAGCATATTAGGTTTTATACTTGATATTGATTAGCTTAACTATTTGACATGTCATTTAGTTTTGATATCTAGGATTGCTCTTAATTGCATATTAATCATCTTAGATAAGCATATAGGGTTTCCCTTGCTCTATGTTGCATTTTGGATATTTTCATATATTCACTTAGGGTTGTATTCTCTTCAAGAGAAGCTAAGTCTTGTGTGTAGCAATCGGGATTAGGTTGCTTAGATCGCAAGCAAATTGGACTAGGTTCACTCATACCGGGATTAGGTAGGTGTGTGATTACTTCCGGGATTAGGTTGTAATCATTTGCACATTTAGTGGATTCGAGGTTCGAGTGTGGCTTACTTACATAGCCCGTGGTTTTTCCCGTGAGGGTTTCCACGTAAAAATACAAGTGTTAATTTAATTTCCGCACCATATTACACTTGCTTGTTTATATTATCTTGAGGGTAATTTCGTAATTTTGACTAACACGAAAAATTGGGTAAAAAGCGTAAAATCTATTCACCCCCCCTCTAGATAGCTTTATACACACCGTGGTATATTTAGTTTCAAACAAGTATAAATACACACACATATGCTAATTTCTAGACATAGTCCTAGAAAATGCAATAAACAAAATATTACCAATATGGTATGAATGCATGAGCATATTTTGTCAAGTGTGTGAAAGTGAAACATAAGTGATGTTTAATCATGAAGGAACACACAAGAATGCTATGTGTGTGTGTGTGCCTAGCCTTGTAAGAGATATGAGGTCCTTTAATACCTTTGTTGAACAATGATGCACGAATCTCTTAAAAGCCGGCTTCTTGAATGAATTGTGGTTGAGACATCATTCGTCTTCTAATTCTTCAATACGAACCACTAAACATTACAAGAGAAACACATTTTGATATGGAATTTATGCCAACACAAACTATAAACCTTACACCACCAAACGTCCATAAAAAGTAAATGTAACTAAAAGGGGTGATAGGAAAAATAGAAAGCTCAACAATCTTCATAAGAGTAATGGATGTAAACAATTAAGATAGATGCTAGGGAATTTATGGATTAGTAACTGGGTATGGGCAATGCTTTTTAAGCCACTTTAATGGACCAATCTCTATATATTAACAATTTGTGTTCTAGGATGTGTTTAGGTCATTATTATGAACCCTAAACATCTTCTCACCAAAATACTTAACGAATTAAGAAAGGGGGTTAACGTGGGATTGGTTGGTTACAAATCAAGGTTTAGATTAGTGTGGTTGATATACCCTCCACTAATCTATCATATTCATTGGATTCTTAATCACACAAGAGTGTCAATCCAATGATGATTGCATAATATATTATTCTAAACAAGATTATAATTAACAAGTTGGTATACAAGTCAATCACAAAGTGAATAGAATCTAATGATAAAATAAATAGAACACAAATAAAGATTCAATACAAAAGCTTAAGCAAATACCCACAACCAAATGTTCCTCACATTTATCCCCTAGATTAGGGGTTTAGTTACAAATAGTTACAATCAAATATAAAGAAAGTAATGGATAAAGAAATCACTCTTGGGCCTCCTTTTTTAATGCTTGCTCCTTCCTTTCCTTAGATGCTTCTAGTGTAAATAGTGATAGAAGAGGATGTGTCTAGATAGGTGGGTGTTTAATGGTGAGTGACAAATGTATTGGGATATAGAGAATGGGAAGAGAGGAATGGTTGAGTGAAGTAATCAAGATTTAGTGTTGAGTTTTTAGGTGGAAAAGATGAGTTCAAGTCTAGAAATGGAGGAATTTGAGAGGGAAATTATAGCGATCCTAGGTTGAAGAGAGGATGTGATTCTCTATAAAAGTGGGTGTATTTATAGGTTAGGAAAGCTAGGGTACGAAATGGGCATGAAAAGACAAGAATACCCCTCTTGAATGCCAACGCTAGAATTCCATACATGATCGTTTTTCTCTCTGTTGCCATTGGCAAAGAGCGACATCAAAGGGCGACACCATACCTGATCATTTTTCTTTTTGTCGTCGTTGTGTCGCCATAGCGACAATTTCCAACGCTGAAATTCCTTCGTTGTTACGGTTTGCAAAGAGCGACAGCAAATGGCGACACCACACGTCATCATTTTTCTTTCTGTTGTCGTTGTGTCGCCATAGCGACAATTTCCAATATGGCGACAATTGCCAACGTTGAAATGTCGACATTGGAATTCCTATGCTGTCGCGGTTTGGTTGAAGAGCGACACCATCAAAGGGCGAAAATGCCCTGTTTTTTCCCACTTTAATTGCACTTTTTGTACCAAATTCTTCTTCTTCCTCTTAAATGCCCTTGTGGTACAAATAAACCTGAAACACTTGATTAACATTGTTAAAACACAGGGAACTGCTCAAGAATCAAGCATAAAAAGAAGGAAATGAGGGTCAAAATCATACCAAATTTGGTTCGATCAAATAACCTCAAACTATCTTTTGCTAGTCCTCGAGCAAAACAATCACAAATCAACCATAAAGATATGCATCAAGCCATTTCAAAGGTTATAAATAAAGATCTAACTCAACCTAGCAAGGGCCTACTATCCATTGATTAACACGCGAAACCAAAAATGAAGAGATTAAAACAATGATGCACTAGTGAGGACCTATTCATGTAAGAAAATGTCAAGTAAAGATTAAGAGCATGCCACTCTAGATATGATTGTATGCAGTGCAATCCTACATTCAAAATGCCAAAACTTCAAAGCAAAGGTACTATTCAATTTAGAATGTAATTCGTCTCGATAGCTAATCCTTACCGGATTCTCTCATTTCTTCTCTCAGATTCCTAAGCTTCACTCAAAAATACATATGCAATAAGAGTTTATGTCATGGATATCAAATTGATTACATATGATGTTATTTAAAACACAATTTCTGGAAATGAGGTCCCATGAATGGAATTGCTAGTCATGAATTAGAAAGAACATGCGTAAACCAAAATTCAAAAAATGGACATCCCTAAAGATCATGAAGGTCTTTCTTTGGTTGTAACGGGGCCTTAGGTGAATGGTGAGTCAAATAATGGGGCAATTGATAACAAGGAACTTAATGATTACACTTAATGTCTACATTCTAATTATGAGTTTCAGTTGCTTCGTATATTTGTTCACACCCTTGGCGTCCATTGCTTAAATTGCATATTCTTTACTCAAACTTTTCTTGAGTAGCTTGTTCAATTCTTAACCTTCTATCTAGGCCAATTGTGCTTAATTCATAGTTCTCCTTTGATTCTTTTCTTGGCTTTGCCCTTTCTTTTCTTTCCTTTTGCATACATCTTTTATTTCAATCTTTTTCTTTTCTTTTTTTTCTTTGCTTTTCTTTTTCTTTTGCTTTTCCTTTTCTTTTCTTTTCTTTTTTCTTTTTATCCACTCTTGCATTTCAATACTCTTTTACACAAATTTACATGCCTAGGTACATGCATCAACATTTTCTATTAACGAGCTTACATCCATATCCTAAGCCTTAGCAAAATCATTTGGTCAAGGTAAGTCAATTTTGTAGGCTACATGGTTCATTTAGATGTGGTTCAAAAATGAAAAGCTTAAGATGTGTTTTGGCTTCAAAAGGGGTTTGGGAGCACACATATTAGAAGATATAGAAGTATTTAGGCCAATTTATGGTTTTTTCACATACATTGCCTAAAGTCATTTCTAAAGGGTTGTCCACAAGCAAATCAAAGCATCTACAAACAGTCCATAATATTCTATGACATGCAATATTTAAGTGCAAATGAGATTTATACATGTTTTAAAGAGTGTTTGAGAGTGAGTATTTAAAGAGTGAATTTTTGACAACTCAAAAAACGCTTTTTCAGGCCGTGTTTGTGATCCTTACGGGAATCTCCACTATTAATTTCTAGTCTTCAAGCAAGATTGGTAATTCACTCTAACATTATGAGAAAAGGATTAACGCGCTTTGTTCAATGAAATCTTAAATGGCATGACGTTAATCTAAACCAAACAATGACAAAGATGCATAATTCCTCACTACTCATGTAAATCACAATCTCAACAAGCAAAATATGCTCAATTATGGCGTTATCGCAAGAATTTGAAAAATTCAACTCAAATTTGTAAAACCAAGCAAAGTAAGTAAAGTGGTGTTGCGTAAATGTAACCCATAAACCTAAATTGGACATTGTCTTTAATGTTCATGGGAGGCAAAATTGGTCAAAAGGCGCAACCCAACAAATCCAAAGCAAAAAATGCATATGTTCTAAGATAATCAATGTATTTACAAAAATTTGGCAAAGTGCCCTCTCATCCTAATATGCACAATCATGAATGACATTTTCTTCAACATTCCTATCATCCAAAATCAACAATAAAACATACATCCTAAATCCACTACCAAATCCATCTCACACCCTTATTCTAAGCAAGAATTAAATAAAGATAAAGAATTTAAAAATGATACGACTAAATAAAAACAAAATTTAAACTATAAATGAAATGTACCTAAGTGGGTTGCCTCCCACCAAGTGCACGATTTAACATCTAGGCAGGACGTGGTATGGTGCTCCGGCACTTCAAACTCCAAAATGTTTTTTTATTAAGGATAAGGCTTTCGCCCTTTTTATGAGCACTCTTGGCTTGCTCGTCCTTCTAAGACTCGCAAGTTGTCTTTGTTTCCTCCCAAGAGATAAAGAAACCTTGCTTTAATGCACAAGCAACACAACACGCTTCCTCAAGAAGCAATAGAAAATCTACACACGCTCACAAGCTTATTAGAAAGTTCTGGCAATTTAAAAATAACTACTCAATACATGCAATTGTCAACAAGAGTTTGCAACACCATTTATTCAAAAGAAATAAACTAAACTGAAACTAATATAGCACGGTGTGTTAAAGGGGGGGGGGGGGGGGTGAATATAGATTTTACGCTTTTTACCCAATTTTTCGTGTTAGTCAAAATTACGAATTTACCCTCAAGATAATATAAACAAGCAAGTGTAATATGGTGCGGAAATTAAATCAACACTTGATTTTTACGTGGAAACCCTCACGGGAAAAACCACGGGCTATGTAAGTAAGCCACACTCGAACCTCGAATCCACTAAATGTGCAAACGATTACAACCTAATCCCGGAAGTAATCACACACCTACCTAATCCCGGTATGAGTGAACCTAGTCCAATTTGCTTGTGATCTAAGCAACCTAATACCGATTGCTACACACTAAGACTTACCTTCTCTAGAAGAGAATACAACCCTAAGTGAATATATGTAAATATCCAAAATGCAACATAGAGCAAGGGAAACCCTATATGCTTATCTAAGATGATTAATATGCAATTAAGAACAATCCTAGATATCAAAACTAAATGACATGTCAATTAGTTAAGCTAATCAATATTAAGCACAAAACCTAATATGCTAGCACAATACAACTTCTCAACATACATCATACTATTCTCAATTTTGTATCCAAAGCATACAAATAACAATCAAGTAATTAATTGAGATTACTAGATAAGAGAAACACAAAATATGTAAGATATTAGTGAAAAGCTTACCAAGCAAAGTATGATGAAGATTCCATGCAAGATGACATCTAGATGATCTAAGATGATGCTAGATGATGATTGATGATCATGAAATTGTGTTTGAGTAATTAAAAATGAGTTCTTTGTGTATTTTTCTTCTCTTGAAAAATATCCTAAGTATGAAGCATGAATAAGAACTCTTCTTAGTGACCTAAAATCAAGTTAGCATATATATAGAGGCCATAAGTGAAGTGAGGTCGTTTTGAAAACTCACCAGAAAAATGCACTGTGCGCTGGTGGACCAGCGCTGGACCAGCGCACAAGCACGTTTTGGCTTGAGCGCTGGACGACAGGCGCTGCCACCAGCGCCAATGCAGCGGCGCACACCTGGGCGATTGGCGCTGGTCCACACCAGCGCACGACCAGCGGCGCTCCACTGGGCGTTTTGCGCCGGTGAGCCTGGACCGCCTGGTGAACCGGCGCTGGTGGACCAGCGCACAGCCCAAATTTATACCCCACAAGCAATCATGCAAGGGGTACAAAGTTAAACTAAAATGCATCCTAAAAGCCTACATGCTATGATGTTATAAACACAAGATGCAATCATAAAAACAAGCAAGAAGAGATGTAAATAAGCATTGATGCACAACAAAAGAAACACAACATACAAAGATTAAACATATGCATGAGTTGTGAGTGTGTGCAACTATCTCTTCAAGACAAGTAAGCACTTAGAATATTACCTTTGGTGCTTGTCAATAATGAGGTCTTCAAAGGGCCTAATGCTCTAACAACAACATCTAAACTACCCTTACAAAGTATCCCCATTTATGGTTTGATCACGAAATAAGCCAATTAAAAACAACGGGAATCCTTACAATCTCCCCCTTTGGCTATTTCGTGACAAAACCATCACTCACATTGATTCCTCACAAAAAAATAGAAACTACGGGATTACAAATGATATTCTACATTACAAGAGATAAGAGAATGCAACTTGAAGTCTTCAATCCTCTTGTAGAATAATCAATCCCTGAAAAGAGTTTCTAACATTCCAATACAGGAAAGTGTGAGATTAATCATGTGAGAACAATACCAAGCATTTGCATTTTTAGAATTTAGGCACAACATTACCAAATGTATGCAATGTATGATAAATGCAATGCTCCCCCTCAAAGGGTTACTCCCCCTCAATGTATGTTCTCCCCAAAATGCACAAAGCTTCTATATTTTGCAACTCCCCTTACCATATCCTACTCCCCCTTTTTGTCATGATATAGGCAAAGGAGTAGTCCCCAACCGGGTCACTCATAGCAACGAGAGATAGAAGCATGCAAGATATGCATATACATATAAGTCACTTTATGCACTTCAATTATTTGAGAGAAACAAGGAGATTTATTTGAGAAAATGTGTGAATCCAACATGCTTTGCATACAAGACATATAGCATTCAAGTCCAAAATACAATGGTATTTGGCAAAGCAAATGACAAAGGTTTCTAATTAAGAATTCAAACCAATTTCACCAATGTCATGGGAAAAGCAAGGATATAGAGATTATTGATTTCAATTTAAGAGTAACTATATCCAACTTTATAAGCGAAACATGGCATGAGCGACTTTGCACCCTATTTGATTTTTCCGGATAAGATATCCGTATGATAGTAACCATGTTCAACTAATAAAGAAAGAGAGACATTCGGAATGTAAATTCCTTTGAACGGATACAAGATCCTTTATTCATTTTGAGTCTCATAAGCTTTCACACAAGTTTTTCATTTTTAAGAATATGCAATCATTAAATCATGCTTTTCATGTGAGCATGTTGTATGAATTTCATGCTTTTTTCATTTTGCATTTGCATGTTATTTAAGAATCATCATGTCATGGAGATAACTATAGGTCATTCACATCATACTTCCTATGTAAATCTCCTAGTCTAAAAATGCATGTTTGAACATAAATATGACATGGATTGTAGACAAGCAAGGTTCACACTTATAGAATTGAAAACATATATACATATGTACAACCAAGCTTACTCAAGCAATCAAAAGAAGAGGCATAAGTTATTTCAAATTTTTTGCAAGTTACAAGAATGCAAAATAGCTCTCTTTGCTTGAGTTCCCCATATGGGGTCAATCATAGAACATCACTCCACAAGACATATCCCAATAGATCTACTAAGAGTTTTAAATCGAGTAGCATCTAAGGGTTTAGTAAATAGGTCCGCAAGTTGATCATTAGTACCTACATGTTCAAGTACTATGCATTTATTTTCAACAAGCTCTCTAATGAAGTGATGGCGGATGTCAATATGCTTAGTTCTAGAATGTTGAACCGGATTCTTGGAAATATTAATAGCACTCATGTTATCACAAAAGAGAGTGAGAGTACCTTGGTTGAATCCGTAGTCTACTAGCATTTGCTTCATCCAATAGTTGAGTGCATCCACTCCCCGCGGCTATGTACTCGGCCTCGGCCGTGGACAAGGAAATCGAGTTTTGCTTCTTGCAAAACCAAGACACCAAGTTGTTGCCTAGAAAGAAGCAACCGCCCGATGTGCTCTTCCTATCATCACAATTTCCTGCCCAATCCGCATCACTATATCCTACAAGACTAGGATTAGTGTCAAATGAGTACCAAATCCCATAATTGAAGTCCCATTCACAAATCGAATGACTCTCTTAACCGAAGAGAGATGGGACTCCTTGGGATCGGATTGGTACCTAGCACAAACTCCTACACTAAATATATCGGGCCTACTTGCGGTCAAATAGAGCAAGCTCCCTATCATGCCACGATATAAGTTTGGTCCACACTTTTACCACTAGCATCCTTGCTTAGCTTCAAAGTGGTGCTCATAGGAGTGTCACAATGTTTGGCTTTTTCAAGACCAAACTTCTTCACTAGGTTTTTGGCATATTTGGCTTGGGATATGAAAATCCCATCATCTAGTTGCCTAATTTGCAAACCTAGGAAGTAACTAAGCTCACCAACAAGACTCATCAAATTCATGAGACATGACATCAACAAATTGTTGGACTTTGGTGTTGTTGGTGGAGCCAAAAACTATATCATCAACATATATTTGAGCTATGAAAAGCTCATCATTGTCTCTCTTGATGAATAGTGTCTTGTCAACACTACCTCTTGTGTAGTTGTTGTCAACAAGAAATTGAGTGAGGCGCTCATACCAAGCCCTCGGTGCTTGTTTCAACCCATAAAGTGCCTTCTTGAGGCGATAACATGATTGGGTGGTGTGCATCCACAAACCCCTTAGGTTGTTCAACAAACACTTCCTCTTGCAAGAAGCCATTGAGGAAGGCACTCTTGACGTCCATTTGGTGCAATTTGAACTTGTGCACACAAGAGATGGACAAGAGAAGCCTAATGGACTCTAAGCGGGCAACGGGAGCAAAAGTCTCCTCAAAGTCGATACCCTCAATTTGAGAGTACCCTTGTGCTACAAGTCTAGCCTTGTTCCGCACTATGTTGCCATCCTCATCGGATTTGTTCCTAAATATCCATTTGTGCCTATGACATTAGTGGTCTTAGGCCTAGGAACTAGAGTCCAAACCTCATTCCTTTCGAATTGGTTTAGCTCTTCTTGCATGGCAAGAACCCAAAATTCATCATTTAAGGCTTCTTCAACCTTTTTGGGTTCAATTTGAGAGGTGTAGCATGTATAGCTAATAAGATTAGCAAGTTGACGTCTAGTCCTAACACCCTCATTTACCTCTCCAATGATATCTTCTTTATCATGGAGTTTCCTAACCCATGGAGCGGGTTCTTTAGAGTCCAAGAGAGGAACTCTATCAATAGGTTGTGTGTCATTATTGTTGACATTAGATGTCCCAACATTAGGTGACACCACAACCTCCTCCAAAGGAGAACCATCACTAAAAATAACCTCCTCCTCATGATCATTAGACTTGAGCCTAGTATCATCAAATACGACATTGGATGATTCCATAACACTTAGAGTCTTTAAATTGAAAACTCTATAGGCTCTACTATTTAAGGCATAGCCAATAAAAACCCTCATCACTCTTAGCATCAATTTGCCAAGTTGATCACGGTCATTCAAAATGTAGCATTTGCTTCCAAAAGTGTGGAAGTAGCTAACATTTGGCCTCTTGCCTTTCCATAACTCATAGGAGGTGTTTCTAGTACCGGGCCTTAGGAACACTCTATTTCCTATATAGCAAGCCGTATTGATGGCTTCGGCCCATAGGTTCCTAGGGACATTGTTGCTAAGCAACATCACACGGGCCATCTCTTGGAGGACCCTATTTTCCTCTCAACAACTCCATTTTGTTGAGGTGTCCTAGGAGCAGAAAATTCATGGGAGATGCCTAAACCATTACAAAAGGTTTCAAAGGTGGCATTCTCAAATTCTCCCATGGTCACTTCTAATCCGTTTATGCTTTTAATATTAGAGTTCATTTCATTTTGAATTTTATTACAAAGCATTTTAAACTTATCAAAAGTTTCGGATTTTTCTCTAAGAAAATATGTCCATGTGAACCTAGAGAAATCATCAACACAAACAAAAATGTATCTCTTTCCACCCAAACTTTCGGTTTGCATGGGACCCATGAGGTCCATGTGGAGAAGCTCAAGAGGCTCCTTGGTGGTGAGATACTTACCCTTTTTGTGCATGCTTTTAGTTTGCTTTCCTTGTTGGCAAGGTCCACAAATACCATTGGCTTTCTTCCCAAGCTTAGGGAGGCCACGCACACAATTGAACTTTCCAAGGGTCCGTAGATCCCTAAAGTTCATGTGGCCAAGTCTTTCATGCCACAACTCAATTTGCTCATCCATGGACACATGATTAGATACAATACTAGCTTCAAGACAATAAATTGTCGCTAGATCTCATGCCCTTCAACAAGGTTTGTCCATCGGGTTTAAGGATAGAGCAATAATCTTTAGAAAACAAGACGGAATATCCTTCATCACTAAGATGTGAAATGCTTATTAAATTGGCTTTCAAGCCATCAACAATAAAGCATTGGATAAGGAGGGTAATCCGGGAACGGAAATGGTTCCTTTCCCTACAACATTTCTTTTGGATCCATCACCAAAAGTGACATTTCCACCTTCCTCCATAACAAGAGTCTCGAAGAAACTCTTGTTTCCCGTCATGTGCCTAGAGCACCCACTATCCAAATACCAAAAATTAGAAGAATTTGCCTTCAAGGCTATTTGTGCAACATGGCAAACATTTTCATTCTTTCTAATCCACTTAGCAACAATTTTAGCTTTCTTAGTGGTCTTTGGTACATGTGCTCTACTATTTCTAGGATCATGCAAATCAATATTTTCATTCCTAGAAACATGCATCTTGGCTCTATTCTTTCTCTTTTCAATCATGCTTTGTTTTCTACACATTTTAATAATTGAAAGCAATTTGGTCTAATATGACCATCACAACCACAAAAGTGACAAATAGGATGAAAAAAGGAATCATACCTCGTCTTTGTGCACGCATGGGAGCTCGTCCATGTCTTTGTGGATAAGTGGGTTCAATCCATCTTCGTTGTTGAACCGGTCTTGGTTGCTTCCAAGCTTGAGGTTGCATGATTGGTCTCTTTCCTTTGTGAGCCAATTTGGGAGGAGTGTTGGCTTGAGGACCTAGGAGGTTGAGCTTGAGATTTCCTTCTTGGCCCCATTTTCACTTGTGCATTAGAACATTGTCCTACTTCTAACTTTTCCTAGGAGGTTGCACAAATGAAGTTTCTTCGTTCTTCAAGCTCTTGACAAACACGTCTTGTTAGAGGTTGAGATTTTCTTGCCATCTTCATACCCAAGACCTCTCTTGTCACTTGGACTCTTTCCAACACCAAGTAAATGATCAAGCTTCTTGGTGCTAGAATCTATCCTAGCCAAGGACCCTTTAACTTCACAAGTTCCCTCTTCAAGCCTTCTTCACTTCTCTTGGATAAGTCTAACTCCTCAATTAACTTATCCTCTCTCCTCTTCAATCTTTCCACTTGTTCACTTAAGTGGTCATTGTGAGCCGAAAGTTCAAGGTTTTCTTCTCTCAACCTCTCAATCTTTCTTGTGCTTTTAAGTGCTAAATCATTGAACTCGGCATGGTATTTAGCAAGCACCTTTTGCTCCACAAACTTCTTTTTGGAACTAGAAGAGGAGTCACTTTCTTCTTCACTAGAGTCAATTTCCTCTTGACTCATCTCCTTTTCACTAGCACTTTTGCTCTTGTGAGAAGAGCAAAAGCTAGGAAGTTAGCCATGAGCTCTTCTTCACTTGAAGACTCATCTTCCTCATTGGAGTCATCACTACTCCCACTCCAAGTGGCGGCCATCACTTTACCCTTCTTCCTTTCATTGTGATTCGCACATTCGGGGGCAAAGTGACCAATCCCACCACATCAAAGCATCGGACCCCTTTCCTTTCGGTCCTCTCTTGTCTAGGCTCAAACTTCTTGAAGGAACTCTTTTTCTTCAAATCTTGTCCTCTTGACCCAAATCCCTTCTTCTTCTTGAACCCCATAACCTTGTTGAACCTTTTCACAAATAAGGCAAGGTCTTCATCCGATTCATGCTTTGCCTCCTTTGCATCCTTAGATGCTTTCAAAGCTATTCCTTTAGACTTCTTAGGAGGAGTAGTGGTGCTAGGACCTTCCTAGACTCATATGCAAGGAGACGCCCAATTACCTCACTTGGCTTCATATCCATGTAGCCACTATTTTCTTCTATGGCCGTCACCTTTGATTCAAACCTATCGGGAGAGATCTCATAATTTTTTGCTTGACTCTCCTATCCGAATACGGGTCTCCGAGTTGATGGCTTTGATTTACTATGTCCATCAATTTGATTTCGAAGTCATTGAAGCATTCATCCTCTCCCATCCTAAGTAACTCAAATTGAGTTTGGAGGACTTGAAGCTTGGACTCCTTCACCACCTCGGTTCCCTCATGTGCAACTTGAAGGATGTCCCATGCCACTTTGGCAATCTGAGTATTCTGAATCAAGCTTGTATTGATTTTCAGTCCATGCACACAGATGCATGCATCGCCTTCCTATTCCACTTTGAAGCATCAAACTCTTGCGCGTTCCATTGCGCCTTAGGCTTCAAAACATCTTGCTCCTCCACCCACGGGAGTCATCATAGGGAGATCATATCCGTCTTCCACCGCCATCCATGCACGGTCATGAATTTGGCATATGTAGGATTCCATCTTCCCTTTCCATTGGGAATAGTTCAAATCCGGTAAGAAGTGGAGGCCTAGTGCTAGAAGCTCCTTCGTGGCCACCACCATTTCCACCGTTTCCACTCATAGTGTTTATGAATGAATGAAATGAATGCAAATGTATGAATGATCAAAAATCACACAAAATGCAAAACACACCAAAATAAGCAAGGATCACCTATGTATGTCTAGGAACCCGCTCTGATACCAATTGAAACTAATTATAGCACGGTGTGTATAAAGCTATCTAGAGGGGGGGTGAATAGATTTTACGCTTTTTACCCAATTTTTCGTGTTAGTCAAAATTACGAAATTACCCTCAAGATAAATAAACAAGCAAGTGTAATATGGTGCGGAAATTAAATTGAACACTTGATTTTTACGTGGAAACCCTCACGGGAAAAACCACGGGCTATGTAAGTAAGCCACACTCGAACCTCGAATCCACTAAATGTGCAAACGATTACAACCTAATCCCGGAAGTAATCACACACCTACCTAATCCCGGTATGAGTGAACCTAGTCCAGATTTTGCTTGCGATCTAAGCAACCTAATCCCGATTGCTACACACAAGACTTAGCTTCTCTTAGAAGAGAATACAACCCTAAGTGAATATATGTGAAAATATCCAAAATGCAACATAGAGCAAGGGAAACCCTATATGCTTATCTAAGATGATTAATATGCAATTAAGAACATCCTAGATATCAAAACTAAATGACATGTCAATTAGTTAGCTAATCAATATCAAGCACAAAACCTAATAGGCTAGCACAATACAACTTCTCAAACATACATCATACTAATCTCAATTTTGTATCCAAAGCATACAAAATAACAATCAAGTAATTAATTGAGATTGCTAGATAAATTAAACACAAAATATGTAAGATATTAGTGAAAAGCTTACCAAGCAAAGTATGATGAAGATTCCATGCAAGATGACATCTAGATGATCTAAGATGATGCTAGATGATGATTGATGATCATGAAATGTGTTTGAGTAATTAAAAATGAGTTCTTTGTGTATTTTTCTTCTCTTGAAAAATATCCTAAGTATGAAGCATGAATAAGAACTCTTGTATGACCTAAAATCAAGTTAGCATATATATAGAGGCCATAAGTGAAGTGAGGTCGTTTTGAAAACTCGCCAGAAAATGCACTGTGCGCTGGTGGACCAGCGCAGGACCAGCGCACAAGCATTTTGGCTTGAGCGCTGGACGACAGGCTGCCACACAGCGCCAGTCCAGCGGGCACACCTGGGCGATTGGCGCTGGTGGCCTTGCGCTGGTCCACACCAGCGCACGACCAGCGCGCTCCACTGGGCGTTTTGCGCCGGTGAGCGGCGCTGGACGACCGGCTGGTGGACCAGCGCACAGCCCATAAATTGTACCCCACAAGCAATCATGCAAGGGGTACAAAGTTAAACTAAGATGCATCCTTAAAGCCTAAATGCTATGATGTTTAAACACAAGATGCAATCATAATACACAAGAAGAGATGTAAATAAGCATTGATGCACAACAAAAGAAACACAACATACAAAGATTAACATATGCATGAGTTGTGAGTGTGTGCAACTATCTCTTCAAGACAAGTAAGCACTTAGAGTATTACCTTTGGTGCTTGTCAATAATGAGGTCTTCAAAGGGCCTAATGCAAACACAACATCTAAACTACCCTTACAAAGAATCCCCACTTATGGTTTGATCACAAATAAGCCAATTAAAAACAACGGAATCCTTACAGGAACCGAAGTAGAGAGGTCAGAGGAGACCAGTAAGCAGCCCGCACCTGTTATGCAGTGTCCGCCAACCCTACTGCATTAGCCAAGCGGTACGCTCATGTTATTTGTGAACCGGACACAGGATAGCATAGCTGGATGGCCTTATAGAAGAAAAGCGGGGATAGACTGGTAAGTACCCCGTAGAGCAGTCTAGAGACATGGATGGTTACCCGATAGGTTACACCAGGAAGGTCGATCACCTTAAAAGATTTTACCCTTAGAGTTTGAAGAAGAATGTTATCTCGGATGGTATACTTCTGATATATATACCCCGATTTTTTGCTTTGTATTTGCTTTTGAGAAATTCAATAAAGTCAGCTTTTTTCTCCTACGTGGTTCTCCTAAGTTCGCCTAGAAGAAGCACTACTTGATAGGCCACATCACATGCAAGTGTCTGTGCCGCGGTATAGGGGGCAGTCATGCTAAATCTTTGTTTTCTCAGGAATCCTTGAAACCCTACTTGGTGAAATCATATAAATAAATTATATTCTTTTCTTAAAGAGGATACATAGCCTACAACTCTTAATCATTATTTCCTCTTTCACAACACAACACAACACAATTCTTCCATCTTTACGCATAAAAGATTTGCAAGACGAAGAAGCTTCATCATTGAAGACTTGAAGAATTCATTGGAGGCCTCAATGGGTTTTATCATTTCATTCTCTTCTTTATTATTTTCATTATGTGTAACTAATTCCATAACTAGGGAATCAACGTGAACCTTTTGTGAATGATCATGTATGGATTAATTATTATTTCATCAATTCAATTATTGATTTATTCATTGTGCTTAACTACTTGACTCCTCCTTAGTTTTAATTTTCATTCACACCATAGATCAAGGGTGGATATTATTTGGCATGAATATTTGGCATCAAAGGGTGAGTTCACTAAGCCAAAAAGCGTACATAAATTACATTATATGAGGGATATTTTGTTTCTACTCCTAAACACTCAGTAGGTTCTTAGCATTAGATATGATCTCTATAGGTTGTATTTGAGCATTATAAAACATTCATCATTAAATATTCACATGTTAATTTTGATTTTTTTTTTTTTTTAAGACGAACCAGTGGAAGTGATGATTAGACTAGTGTGCTTGAACTACTTAAAAGGCCTTAAATATTTCCTACCCTTTATGTGTGCTCCATAGCCATGTTTGAAGCCAAACATTGAATATGCCTTTTTCTTTCTTCACCACATTAACTTTAACCCATGTAAGCCTAAATTATAGCCATATCTTATAGCTTGGGATCTTGCTTTGAGAATGTAAGAAGATGACATAGTTCTGCGTGTGATATTTGTGCATATTTCGATCAGAGGCCAATGAAGGAAAGAGCTGCATTCAATCCAAAAATGTAAGGTTGAAAGTTGTTGTTGTTGTTGTTTTTTTATTTATTTATTTTTATTTTTATTTTTTTATGTAATTCTAGTTCTCAAAGTGTTAAATTAAAAATAATAATAATAAAAATAAAATTGCTACTAAAAAATGGTGTGTTGAGAGAATCAAAGAATAGATTGTTTATGAGTGCAATAAAGTCAACTAAATTGCAAAGTTTGAATCTACTCAAAAGGAGTTTGACAAAGAGAGAAGTGGATTTCGAAGGATAAGTGGCAATATTCCACTTACAATGGAAGACAATGAAGACCAGAGGTTTGTGTAAAGCCGTAAAGGTAATTGAAGACTCTCATGAGATGATCCTAGGTTATTGAATTCCTATTTTCCAATTCTTTCTTAACCTTCACCCAATGGCCCTATTACAACCTTAATGAAAAGTCTAACTGATTTGTTGGTTATCCTTGCTATGAAAGTAGAAGTGAATCATGTGTTATCTTGTTCATAATGTTTGATCTTTTTCATGAGATCTTTTGCATACATATGTGGTTAAACTTTTTCAATGATATATTCATATGTGTGTTAAACTTGAAAATTTCTTGTGCACAACTTCTTTCGCACATGCTTGATGAGTGTATTTGCTTAGGTTCTGTGTGAATTAATGAGTGATATCCTGTGAGAATTAGAGTCGAGGCGAATTATCTATTGTATTTAGCGAATGTGACTTTGAAGCTAGAACATCTTGAGCATGAGCTTTTCACTAAAATTGAGCAATTGCATTTAGATTCGTGACATCATTTTAGTCTTACTTATTAGCTTATGCATGCATTGTTTTAACATGGGCACACTTCAATTAAATCTAGATAACTGGGTTTACAGGATACGTCTATGGGTGTCGTAGTTGTAAGCCCCCAGGAGACAAAACTCCTACTAGGTCGCCTAGGAGTTTAAATGCTTGTTGCTTCACTCAATGCTATCGTGTTCCCTATGAAAGTGGCTTAGTTAGGATTTTCATTTCTAGGTTTAGTTTTTAATTTTTGTTTCTTAGTTTTTGCTCGAGGACTAGCAAAAGATAGATTTGAGGGTATTTGATCAATCTAATATTATATGTTTTTTTCACACCTATTTCCTATGTAATAAGCTTGTTTCTCAAGTGTTTTAGTTTGTTTAATGTGTTTATTGAGCATGTGTAGGTCACATTCATTAATTGAACTACTGGATGTTATTTTCGCGGAAATAAGGAGCTTAAAAGTGATGAAAGGGCAAAAATGTCAATTTTCATGATTCAAACCACTGCCCATGCAAGACACCAGCTGCAACCTAGCCAGCGGTACAGTTCAGAGGTGTAATTGACAGTTCAGAGGTGTAATTGACAGTTTCCGCGGTGTATACTGCTTTCCAGACATGACATCAATCGCGGCTCGTGCCGTGCAACACTCTAGAAGAAGCACTGCTTGATAGGCCGCGGCACATGCAAGTGTCCATGCTACGGTATATGGGGTTCGTGCTAAATCTTTGTTTTCTCAGGAATCCTTGAAACCCTACTTTGTGGAATCATATAAAAATTTCTATTCTTTTCTTAAAAAGGATACACAACTTACATCTCTTAATCATTAATTCCTTTTTCACAAACACAACGCACAACTCAATTCTTCCATCTTTACATATAGAAGATTTGCAAGACGAAGAAGATTCATCATTGAAGACTTGAAGAATTCATTGGAGGTCTCAATGGGTTTTATCTTTTCATTCTCTTCTCTTGTTATTTTCATTATGTGTAACTAATTCCATAACTTGGGAATCAATGTGAACCTTTTGTGAATGCTCGTGTATGGATTAATTATTATTTCATCAATTCAATTCTTGATTTATTCATTGTGCTTTAACTACTTGACTCCTAATTAGTTTTAATTTCATTCACACCATAGATTAAAGGGTTGATGATTATTTGGCATGAATTTAGGGTCAAGATTATTAGAGAATTACGTTAGAGTATAGATCAAAACCTAATCTTGATTAATGCTCACTTGAATAAATAAAATTTATCTTTAGCATAGATCAAAGAAAAGTTTAGATTTTGGTTCTTTATTCTTGTACTTAACGGGTTTTCGATTATTGTTCATACCATAGATCGAATGGTGAATAGTGGTTGTGAAAGTATACAAACGTAGTTAAATAGCTTAAAGCATATCTAAGGAGGGGGGGGGGGGGGGGGGGGGGGGGGGGGGGGGGTGGTGAATAGGTTTTTACGCCTTTTTCAATTCCTTGAACAAACTTTCGTTTGTCCCTCAAGGTAGCCTTACATACAACACATAAACCATAACTCCATACATAGACAAGATAAACATATGATCATGTAAGCATAGTCTATGAATATCAATTAGTTGTATGAGGTATAAGAACACATAAACTCAACATCAAAAAATTCTTGTATTTCAATTTTTATTCAATGTATTATAGGTATAATCCAATAACACTATACACAAGAAATACAATATACAAAAGAATTATATTTATAAATAAGATCAAATGAATAAGTTCACAAATCACAATTTACAAAATCTTGTTTCAATATACATCACAAGTGAATAATATGCAACAAGATAACAATATACACATATACAAATATAAGAGATAGAGGTAGGAAGAATTAACACAAGAGATTTTTTAACGTGGTAAACCTCCAAGGAGGAAACTGACCGCACCAAACCGGGTCTAAATTAACTACACTAAATTACACTATTCTACCACGGTTATTCTAAGGGGCGCGGGGGTGGTTCACCCTTCGCAAGTGTACGAGTCGTGTGAGTAGTAAAAGGGTAACGAGTAAGGGTATCGTTCCCACGAGGAAGTGATTAGTTACGTGAGTCTAGGTTATCATTAATTATCTACTTCTAAAGTCTAACAAATTTACTAATTAATGTTATCTAAATCAATTATTCTAAGCTTGCAATTAACTAATGATTAAAGCTAGATTAAGTCAATTAAGCTAGACTAAAGATGTTAGGGGATTGATTCATTCAAGTAATTACCATATCATTAATCAATCATTAATTAAGCACATTCACAACATTCTAAGGCATGTATTTCATTTATCATTTATGTTAAGCACAAAATCCATCATCTAACACATAACCTAATATCATAGATAAGTGATTAAGAGAGGATTTAGGAATAGTGATGTAGAGATTTTCTAATTAACTCAATAAAGAATTACTTAGATATATCTCTATGAATTTGATAGTAAAACATTCATACATATTGTAGGACACTATATGCATGAAATTAACTACCAAGTGTGTATACATAGATGTACATGCAAACATATCATCCACATATCTTAATTATTAGAGTTCATAATACACACATACAAGCCTTAAAGAGTGAAACAATAAATTGATCGATTAATTCAATAGTATAATTACAAGAATTACATCAATCCCTTAACAAAGAGTTTAGTTACACATAGAATTATATAAGCATGAAAATACAAAAGAAGAGCTAAACAAACTCATTCGGATTCGTTTCTTGCGCAAGAAGGCTCCTCCTAGCAATCCAAGCAAAATATCCTTCTAGAGCAACTCCAAAGGATCAAGTCTAGGTAACCTAAATTGGTGTTTGGCTACCTAGAAAATGATGGGAAAATGATGAGAAAACTACACTAAAGTTGAGAGAGTTATTCTCTCTCTTAAAACTAAACTAAAAGTAAGTTACAAACTAATATGTGTCTCAACTAAAAATGGTAACTAATTACTAAGTGTTGTGTGTAGTATATGTGTGTAATATTACTTACAAACTAAGATAGATAGATTAGATATTTTATCTAAGATCATTAAATGGAAAAATATCTCAAAAATATCTAAGTGGGAAGAGTTTTTGGGCAAGCTCATGTGATTGGAGAGCAAGTGGGACGAGTTGCAATTCTTCCAGACATTCCGGTGAGCTCATGCACTCTGGGAGGCGGGTTTGTTCCCGCCGGCGTGAAGTCACCGCGAAAATGGAAGGTTTTCGGTGACTTCTAACCTTCGGGACTGCGGGCTTTCTCCCGCCACATGAAACCGCCGTCATTCCGCGGGCTTGGACGTGTTTGGGGCGAGAAAGAAGCCGCTGGAAAACCTTGGAGCTCAAGCTCGGCCATGGAGGTTTGAAGGTTTTGGAGGAGTTGGTGGAGGAGAGAGAAATCACATGCATGGAAGCCCGAAAATGGTGGAAATCTGATCGGGGAGGCTCCGACAACAATTCTGGGCGGACGACCGCTGGAAACGGCGTCGGAAACGGACGAAAACCATAGGGTCTGTAGTCGGGTCAACGTCGGGTCAACAGGTCATCGGGTCGGGTCGGGTCACTCGGGTCAGCTCGACCCGGTTAGAGGTTGAAGACGATGACGTCATCACTGACGTGGCCCTCTCCCAAAACGACACCGTTTTGGCTGCTGAAGATGATGACGTCATCAATGACGTCATGCTGACGTGAGCAAAGGCCTAAACGACGTCGTCCAGGTGCTGACGTGGCGCTGACTGCTGTGCTTTGACTGGTAAATATCACAATGTACCCCTGAATTCTTCCTTAATCACCGAATATGCAATATTTCCTCCAGAATTACATTTTGACCCCTGATTTTCCCAAATGATGAATTTGCCCTCTTTTGCCCTGATTTCACCACTTTCTCCAGTTTGGTCCAAAATACCCCTAATGAGCTGAAAAACCTGAAAAACACTTATTTACAATATTAAATACCAAAAAGAGCTCAGAAAACGGTTACAAAAGCTAAGTTAGGGAGCGCTAAATGTAAACATTCTGAGCGCAATCAGAAACATCCACGGGTTGAACTACAACCATTGGGTACTTATATATATTGGATGGTAAATTAGAAATTTCACAAAGTAACCAATCTTTAGCTCATCTTCCTAGTGGAGTCTATGTCTACCCAACCCTATTGGAAAGTACGAAATCCCTCAATGATGCGGAGCCACCATATATTGGACAGCATACAAAACCAACATCGATGAAAGATTATAAATTCCTCAAGAGTGCATACACATCCCATGTACCCCGCTCTTTTGAAGTCTATGTCTATTTATATGCCTAGGCCTACCAACATACAAGCTAACTCCCTATCCAAGGCACTCATGCCTCTAGGGAGCCTCCCATGTATGACTATCCGAGTCCTCCCGACTCTAGCCATGACTTTTTTCTCGGTTATCCGGACCTCACGTCCCAACCAAGACTTCCTTGCTTGACTATCCAGACACCTTGTCCTAGTCAAGACTTCATGCCTTTTACAAGGACTTTCTAGTGTGATCATGTGAATGCAAATGATGCAAACAATCAATTCAACATAGAACGTGTGATCAATACATTCCATGGAACAACTAGACCTAAACATGTGAGAACACAAGTAAAGTAATCTAGATGCCAAAAACATGAATTAAACCTAGAGCAAGTGAAAAGCATCTAACACAAAAGCTCATAGTTCTATTCATACAAATAACACTTGAATAAAAACATATACATGAAGCACATATTCAAGATGTCATAAATATACACAAAAATGCTAGACTCACAAAATGTATTCAATGAATATTCTAGCCAAAGATTTAGAGCATGGATATATTGATAAATCAATTGAATCCTAGATGTCTCTAAAAACATATACAAGAGCCTTAATTCTAGATTACATCAATCAAGGATCAAAACACATTTCAAGGATTATTAATCATAAAATTATTCAATCAAGTCATAAATAATCCTAGATATCAATCTAATCACAATACAACTCTCAACATGTGAAAAACCTAGAATCTAAGAAACTAGTTCACATATGTCTCTAATTAGACTTTTGATTAAGATTGATTATAAAGCTATCTTTCTCTATAGCATTCACAATACATACACATACATATAGAAGAAGAAACCCTAAGGTAATTGAAGGTTATAAAAGAAGAAATCCCAAAGATATGAACACTACCTTGGATTCTCGAGCTGGTTCGGTTTTCTATGTGCAACCACTAAAAAAGTCAATCAAACAGCTGCCAAATCACTTGGAAAAGGTAGAGGACTCAATCATGAATAATCTCCAGCTTGAATCACTCAATTTCAATTTCGTATGAGAAAGTTATGGTGTTTGGAAGATGAGAAAAATTGGAGAGAAAATTCTAGCAGGATTCAACTTTTTCTTCTTGAAAATGAATGGGAGGTAATTTGGAAATTTAAAAGGAAGAGAGAGAGAGGAGCAAACCGGCCAACCAGAAGGTGCCACATCACCCCCTAGCTGTGTGGGGCACGTGTGCCACACGGGGGCAAAGGCCTTCCCTGGCCTTGTGGCCCACGGCCTCCACACGTGGTGGCCAAGCTTGGCCACTTGGCCTCATTTGCTTCTCTCGCGCTCTGCTCGCGTTCTTTGGCCGTATCCGGGCCTCCAAACTCTGATTTTGAATCTGTTTTCGGATTACAAATCATGACTCCCTCACGCACAACGACGACTATGAAACTTTGACAAAAGGTTGAGAAATCATCTCAGAATAAGATGACGAAAACAACTCAACGAATGAGAACGAAAAGTAGCGTAGCTACATCGTTTGGACTCGAAACCTAATGAATGAGTAACTGAAATGACCAGGACTCAATAAGGAATTATAAGAGATCATGTTCAAGTTCAAAACAAAAATATGGAAACAAATAACCATAAAATAACAGACGTATGCCTTTCCTAGACATAGTCCTAAAACATGCAAATTCCAATGATTATCAAATTAAAGCTAATGCATGAGCATACATTAGCAAGTGTGTAAAAGTGATATTTAAATGATGTTCAACCATGAAGGGACCCATATGAATGCCATGTATGTGTGTGCCTAGCCTTGTAAGAGAAATGAGGTCTTATATACCTTTGTAGACTGATGAAGCACATTTCTCCTTGAAGCCGACATCTTGCATGAGTTGTGGCCACGTCTCTCTTTGACGACTTGAATCTTCAAATCTTAGACCACTAAATATTACAAGACAACATCGTTTTGATATAGAATAATGCTAAGATAAACCAAAAACCTAACAGGTTGGGAACACGTGACTCATCCTGTGATCGTATGGTAATAGTCATATTAAAGATAAAGAATGAACCATTGAATTGATTGAATTTTGTTACAAGTTAATTCCATACATTGAGTATTCATAATTGAGAATCATTGATGACCTAGTGCTTTTTTTCCATTGATCACAACCAATTTTATTAATTGCTTTCTTAGTTCAATTTAATTTAGATTTAGTTTAATTCATTCATCAAAACAATCTTTGGTTACTTTTTAATTTAACTTTAATTAGAATTAGTGTTAATTGGTGTAAGATCCTAGATCTTTATTGGCTTGATTCCATTGCAAAACACTCTTTATTTGTAACGGTTAGTTGCTTAGGTTGTTTTTGGTGAAAAGAAGCTTCAAAGAAGGAAAGCAACATCTCATGCAAATATCGTCTTCAAGAGGAAAATCGCGTACTTGGATGCTAAGGTATCAAGATTCTTCTTCCTCTTGCAAGGCGTAAATGCACACACACACAATTCATTCATGTGTGTCCCTGTATTGTTGTGCAACATTTGGTATAACACATTCACACACCATTGAACTATGCTCATGCATTGAACTCATATTGTCATATATTGTAGAGTTGCATGTTTTAAGACTATGTCTAAGAAATGGAAAACTTGTGTGATCTTGTGTTTATATGTTTGTGTTTTATTGTATTTGGACTTGAACATGATCTCATTTGATTCCTTATTGAGTCCCGGTGATTTCGGTTACTCATTCATTAGGTTTCGAGTCCAAACGATGTAGCTACGCTACTTTGCGTTCTCATTCGTTGAGTTGTCTTCGTCGTCGTTTTCCAAGATGAATTCTTAACCTTTTGTCAAAGTTTTGTAGTCGTTGTTGTGCATGAGGGAGTCACAATTCGTAATCTAAAAACGGATTAGAAATCGAAGTTCGGAGACCCGGATACGGCCGAAGAACGCGAGCGAAGCGTGAGAGAAGCAAGCTAGGCCAACGGCTAAGCTTGGAGGGCCACGTGTGGAGGCCGTGTGCCACATGGCCAGAGGTGTCCTCTGCCCACGTGTGCCACACGCACCCCACACGGCCCAGGTGACATGGCACACTTCAATTGGGTGCTTCCTTTCCCTCTCTCTCTCTTTTAAAAATGATTTTCCTTCCCTCCAAACACAACTTGAAGAAAATTGAAAAAAGAGTTAAGTGCAGAATTTCTTCATGAATTTGTGGTATCTTGTTTCATTCATAGCTTTCTCATTTTAACTCCGAATCACTTGATTCAAAAACCAAAATGTTGGTCTTGATGAGAGCTACAAACCCCAAGCATTTTCAAAGCCAAGTGACTTCGTGATTCTTCGCTGTGAGCAGATTTCAGTCCGAGGTTCATACTTGTATGTGTAACACCTTCTTCTTCCTTTCATTTTTATCATATCTTTTAATCCTCTTATTTGATATATGAAATGTGTTAAGAATAATGTTTGTTCACATTCTAGGTTTGTATGATTGATTGATTGATTGATTGAGTTTTAGCCTTGTGATCTTATTTGAACATATTTTGCTAACTTGATTAAACTTGAAATTGACTCTAGAAATATCTTGTATGATGTGTCTCTTGATAATTTCTAGGTTTAATTTCATGATCTAAGAACAAAGAATTCTTAAGTGATATATTGAATATTCTTGACTTGTTCATATTGATTCACATGCATTGAATTCTAGGTACATTTGTGATTATTTGTTGAAAGCATATCCTAGAACAATCACATGCCTTGTAATTGTTCATAGAGCTTGATCGATCATCTTGCTTTATTTGGTTGTGATTTGCATCATTTGCATCACCTAGATCATTGCCTTGTGAAAAGGTTGAAGTCTCTTGATTAAAGTGAGTGAAGCTTTATCTTGAGCAAGAAGACTTGGCTAGGAAAGGATTCCGGATAGCCAAGCAAGAAGTTTTAATTAGGATCAAGAGGATCCGGATAACTAAGCAAAAGTCTTAGCTAGGAGTGTGATACTTTAGATGGTTGAGCTAGGGAAGCTTGACTAGGATTTTTATGATCTAGATAGCTAAGTAAGGAAATCTTCCTAGAGGCTTGAGAACCTTGGATAGGAAGTTGCTTCCTAGAGGTGAAGGACTCATCTTGGATAGTAAGTAGGGAAGTGATTCACTTGGTCTTGTGGATAGACTAGGAGTTGATTGCATTGAGTGTGTATCTCTTTCTTTCATAGTGAATTGCTTTGCCGGTGGTTGTGGTATCAACCTGTGGATGTTTCCTCTTTGAGGTTTTACCACGTAAAAATACTTGTGTCAAGTTTTGTTTTATATTTCTTTATCTTCTATATCATGTATTGATTGTATCTCTTGTGTATTGTTTTTCACATGTATTGACTCATACTATATCAAGTGTACATTTCATACTTGTATTCCGCATATTTTTGAAGTTGGAAGAAATTGGGCATATATCTATTCACCCCCCCTCTAGGTATATAATACACTATTGCTTAAGGGAATTTCAATTGGTAAATTACTTTTCCTCTTAGGAATGATTCTATTTGCTGCTGTATTTATCTCACGATTCGTGCACTTGTGAGTATAGTATTTTATAACAAGATTTCACACATCAGATGGTGGGATATTTCTAGTTGTCATAATCTGAATTTTAAGGACTAGCTAGAAGGATGGCCTAGTCTTTCTCCCTCTCTGAAAAATAGAAGGGCTTGGTTTTTGTTTTGTTTTGTTTTTTTTGTTTTTTTGTTATATGGACAATTTGGGAGACCAGGAATGAGTTAATCTTTAAGGGAGTTGAGGCCAACCTTGATAAAGCTATGGACATGGTTAAATTTAGGGTTGCTTGGTGGTTCAAACACTATGGGAGAGGATTTATAGAGTCCTACTTATAATTATATTATATGCTTTGTTTTGTTAGTATATATATAATTAAGTGTGCTTGACTATGCTACTAATTATATGATGCACATGTAAGCACATTCTCTTAAGTATGTCAATTAATTTAATTTTGATCCTACCTTGCATGAGAATTATTTGAAATGAATGGAATTGTCATGGGTTTGATGGCTTCGTGGGCCTTGTGCTTGGTGGTATTGTGGGCTTTGTGCCTAGTGGCTTCTCGCAAACATTTATATCAGGCGGCTTGTAGAGTAAATATTTAGCAGTACGCGAACATTACATCCGGCGGTTTACGGATTAAATGTTTGGTGGTTCATGAACATTGCACCAGGCGGTATGTGGGTTGAATGTTTGGCGGTTGTACGTTATTTTTCGCGAACCCAAGACATTGTCCATCCATGTATGAACACTTTTACATTAGTGATGGTGAAGGAGGCTTATAGTTAAGAAATTCGAAATTGTTAGTGGGTAGAGATTCACACGTATTCATTTTGGTATTTCATGTTTTTTGCACATGTGTGACGTAAGTGTAAGTGTTTAAAACTTCAAGAATCATGTTTTCTTATGTTTTGAGATTTTAAATTCCTATTGGGCTGTGTAGCTCACCCCTCATTCCACAGGTACACAAGGCCATGGAGATAGTAGTGTTGTGCCCAAACTTTCATGAAGATGCATTGGTATATGCCATGCTAGAAAGAAAATGTCTTCTGCCATTAGGACTTAAGATATGCATTTTGTATTTCACACCAATGTTGAGCATAGATCATAGACTATGCTTTTGCTGTGAATGCATTCTGTATCAAGTGGAAACAATATATGATTATAAGATGTATGAGATTTGTTTAATTACATATTATAATACACTTTTATTATCACTTTCTAATTTTGTATCACATTATATTAGTCTAACTTAAATCCATTAAAGGGTTGGGTCGTGATAGGATCGAGAGACCCTGTTACTTTAACCATGCTCAATATTAAAGATATTTGCGTTGATCTGTCTTCTGCTAAATCTATGAAGCAAGAGGTTAACTGGGATCCCTCTCATAGAGACGGTTTGAAGTTCAATGTAGATGGGTTAGCTAGGGGAAAACCTGGTCCTGCTGGTATTTAGGGGGGTTCTTAGAGATGTGATGGGCAAAATCTTATGTATTTTCTTCTTACATATTGATATGCAGTATTCTAAGAAGGCAGAGGTCTTGGCCATACACAAAGCTCTCGAGCTGCGCCTCTAAACCGTTCTTTATGGGTAAGGACATTACGATTGCAATTGATTCGAAGGTGGTTGTGTCTTGGATTAATAGCGAAGAATTTGGCAGCTTTGAGCACTTGAGTCTCTTATATGACATTTAGAGCTTTAGCCATTATCTGAGAGGTGTTAAGGTTTGCTATAACTCGAGATCAACAAACTCTTTTGTGGACAAGTTAAGCTAAGGTGGGCTCTTCTAACAGTAGCGACAAGGTGGTTTGGAGTGACAATTGATTCCTTTGTTTTGCTCTAGTTGTTGTGTGCTTGCTAGTCTCAGCTCTCCAGCTCTTGTTCTTTTCTCTGTTTTTACGTTTTGGGTGCCTAAGCCTTTTGTTTTCTTAGGTTGTTGTTACTTGTTGTTCTGCTTTTTTTGTTGGTGTTTGGGGGAGCTAGTCCTGCCTTGTTTCTTTTGTTGCTCTTGGCTTCGACCATTAATGAATTTGCTATTAAAAAAAAATAAACAGTGCATCTTGTACCAGAGAGTATGCGTGGTACGTGCACACTTTGGAACCATGCATGTACTGTGCATTTTGTCCACATCAATAGGAATTTTAGGTTTTCATGCCTTAATTCCCAAACCCTATATATACCTCATTTCCTCTCTTTTCCGGCTACTTCTCACACGACGTTTCAACTCCAATAGACCCTTGTTGGGAATGGAGGCAGAGCTAGACTTTGGAAGGAGATTAGAACCGAAGGTGTGCTCTTAAAGGAGGCATTTCCAAGGATTTTTTCCCTAGCGTCCAACAAGTTGGGCTGTGTGAAGGATTATGGCTGTATCGTTAATAATAAGTGGCAGCGGTTGATTAATCTTAGAAGACCTTGCTTCAATTGGGAGCAGGATCAATGGGTTGCCTTCAAGAATTGTTTAGATGGGATAATAATTAGGGAGGCTATCCCTAATTCCGTTGGTTGGTCTCTATGTCCTAATGGTCAGTTTTCTGTTAAATCTGTTTGGAAAAGTCTGGAGCAGGCTTCTACAGGGGATTCCATGGTGTTTAACAGAATTTGGAAGAGTATTTGTCATCCTAAGGTTGAGATTTTCGTGTGGCATCTTATGCATGGTCGTGTGTTGGTTAGGGAGGTTTTGAAACGTTTTGGATTGTTGGTTGATGATTTTCTGATGTGTCCTATGTGTGGCAAGTATGATGAAACCATTAACCATCTTTTCTTACATTGCAATTGGGCGTGGAAGCTTTGGGTGTGCTGTATGAGCTAGTGGAAAAGCAGTGGCTGTATCACGGAGTCGTTGCTGTCGTGGTGGCTAAACTGGAGTGGTTGTTGTCCAAATAAGAGTGCCGAGAGAGCATAGTGCTCCTTATTCTTTGCTATTTCTTGGACAATTTGGGAATCCAGAAATGAAAAGGTGTTTAAAGATGTTGTCATCCCGTTCGAGCATGCTGTGGATATGGTGAAACTTTGAGTTGCCTGGTGGTTTAAATACATTGTTAAAGGGTCTACGGATCCTATAACTCTTATTACTCTTAACATAGCTGAGAGATGCACTGACAGTTCCAAAGTCAAGCTGCCTAAAGCTAAAGAATGGATACCGCCGGCTCTCGAAGTTCTTAAATTTAATGTTGATGGTTCTGTCAGGGGTGCCCTGGGTCAAGCTGGTGTAGGGGGTGTTCCTCGTGACAACAATGGTAAAATTCTGTGTGTTTTTTCTGAGCATTTACAATCTCAAGATGTTATTTCTGTCGAACTTTTTGCTTTTGCTAGAGCAATTGCTCTATGTGTGTTGAGACCGGAATTGGTGGACAAAAGGATTGTTGTTGTGAGCGATTGTAAACAAGCTGTGGCTTGGGTTAACAGTACTGGAGTGGGAGACTAGAGGTTCCTTTAGATGATCTTGGAGATCAGAAGTATGTTGGGAAAGGGTGGTCAGATTTCGGTTGAATTCGATTATAGAGAGACTAACACTTATGCGGATAGGTTGGCGAAAAGAGGAACTGGTCAGGAGGGTGATTTGCTGGAATGGTGGTTGCCTTGACTGGTTTTCTGGGGGTTTTTTGGTTTCTTTTGTTTCCTCTTTGCTTTTGGGCGCAGCCTTTGTCAAAGTTCTGCGACAGGGGCGGCTATTGCTCCTATCGTTGCTTTTTGATGCTGTTGGCTTGTGTGCCTTTTTTCTCTATTCTTTGTTTTGTTTCTGCTTGGCCTATGGCCTTTTTTAATGATGATTTTCAACCCAAAAAAAAAAAAAAAAAAAAAAAAAAAACTACACTCCAATAGACCCAAATTTCTCAAGAAACCATCTTTACTCATTTCCACCACCATTTCCTTCACCAAACCACCAAATCTCATCATCCAAACACCATCTAACACTCAACTTCATCATCTAACCACAAAATTAACCTCATCACCCATACCTAAATCCCACCATAAAAACCCCATCTTGGAGTAAGAGGGAGTGATGGAGAGAAGGAGTCAAGCACTTAGCAAGCAAAACACGAGGAGACCTTCATTTAGTTTACTCTTACATCCCTCGTTTTTTGCAGATTTCGCTAATTTTCATTTTAATTTTCATTATTGACATTTTAATTTAGCTTTCTACAGCAAATTCTCACTATAGGATTATTGATATTTCCTTAAATGTCGACTTACGCAAAATATTGCCCGGTTCATGTTTCTAAATGTTTTTTTTTTTTTTAAGCAAAACCTTAATGGTTAGAACACCAACAAAGGAGAAATTTTATTAAAATGGAAGAAAAGAGAACATAGTACAAAGAAATTAGCGAAATTAAACACGGAAACCTGGAACTCCCCATGTAAAATACAATTCGGAGGATGGGAGGAGAATCCCACGACCAAACATAACCAGGAATATCTGCCACCATATTACCTTCCTGAAACGTTTGAGAGATGACAAAATGCATCCTAATTGGTATCATATAACAAAGTGGGTATTTGGTTACACCCATCCCAATTGGAGATAAAGATATTTTATGATAAAAAACATATGATAAAGATATTTTATTTCACCATTATAACCCAATATAGTTTTTAATAAAAAGATATAGTTAAAGATATGATGGGTAGGGATGGCAATGGATCGGATTGGGTATGGATACCCCAATATCCATCCCCATATCCATTTGACATGTATATCTCCATCCCTGCATCTATCCCCATTTCTAAGTGAGCGGGGCGGTGATGTAGAACAAGTGGCCGATGCTTACATGTTGAAGAGAGAACATCCTAAAATTCAAGGGCAATCAAATTCCAGTAGTCCGGGCATCGAAGTCGGAATGACGCGAAACTTTCACAGTTGAAGCGTTTCGGCGTGACCGTCAATAATCAACAGCTTTGCTTTTGGAGCATACCCTTTTTTAGCTGAATTCCGTCGTTTAGGCCCTGAAATTGCCGTTTTTACTATTTTAGGAAAGTTTCGTTTTAGCCATAACTTTTGTTTTCCAAGTCCGAATCGACTTCCGTCAATTCTGGCTTGCTTAGGTTTCTTAATAGTTTTTATTTCCGCAATTATCTCAATTTTGCTATTTTTGGTAATTTTTAGTAATTAGTCCCGTTTCTTGTCCAACAAGGATTATGGTTAGTTTTTTTTTTCGCTTTAAATATGCTTGTAAGCCTTCTATAAATTTTCAGACTTTTCTTTAAGAGTTTCTTTCGTTTTCTGGTGGATTCCAGAGTTTACTATAGAAAATTGACGTTGGTCGTATTCTTTGTGTTTTCCGCTGCGTCAGGCGGATTCGGATAATCTGCTAATTAAGATAGAAATATCCATCCCCGCTCCGTTTATATCCGTATCAGATGAAAAAACTTTAAATTTTTATAGTTTACATGAGAAAAATATAACTAACTTATGTAATGGTACATTTTAATCTATTTAAAGAGAAACAAATATATTCAATAAAGTTCAAATATAAAAATTAATAATAACTTATATAATTAGAATTAATAATTACATAATAAATTTTTATATTTTTAAAATATTAAAATCTATAATGGATCCGGATGGGAATAGATATCTATAGACGATATCCATCCTCATCCCTGAAAATAAAATAGATATTAGGATAACATCCATCCTCGCTTCGTCCTCGAATAATAGTATCCATCTCCATTTTAAATTGAGTGGATTCTTATGGATATTCGTATCTGTGGATAATTTTGCAATCCCTAATGATGGGTGTAATTAATATGTGTACATAGTATTTGGTTTATTTATCATTAAAGTAATTTATCCTAATCGGTAAATTTTTATTGAGATATTTTTAAAATTAAATTTTTTAATAAAATATGGGTGTACAAATTATATTTATGAGTGGCAATATTGGCACCCGTTTGGGAATACATATACATCCCATTGTTGTATGGTAGATTCTCATATTACGTAGACAAAAATTTTAGACAGAGTTCCACAATAGTTGACTTAAATCACCTTTCAAACTACCCAACTTATGTTACACAAGTCTCATAGAAGGCATTTAAATTAAATTGTTCTCTACGTATATCAACAAAAAAAATATATATATATTGAATTGTCTCTTCACTAATTTTGTTTTAAGTACAAAACTGTAATTTTTTTATTTTTTTTTTATTTTTTAAAATATTGAACATAAAGATGTTTAAACTATTTGGTGGGTACCTGTACCAAGGCATTACTCTACCAAAAAATGACCTTGTTGATCATGCCCCATATCTTGCAAGTTGCGATTTTTCTATAGCAATATATAAAGTTATAATTTTCTATTGTAAGTTTCAATGTAAAATGTGGATAAGCTTTTATAATATCAAAAATATTCTCTGAATTTTTGAAATATAGTAGAATATATTCCCTAGAATTTGTCAAAACCTCACTTAAAAATTTAATACAAACCTCTCCTCAAAAAAACCAATCTTTAGAGTAATATCACTTGAAACATTTTATAGATGCATGTTAAGACGTACTTGTCTAACAAATTAAGCCTTGTGGCTTGCAAAAATGTTAATTAAAATTATTCAAAAGGCAACATTTATATAGAAATTAATTAGCATAAGTCGATCACCTCCATATATGTCTTTTCAGGTATGTGCTGCAGTTTCCCCAAATTCTGTCGTTTCTGCCTTAGTTTTTCAGTTTTTTTTATTATTATTTTGAGTTGGTTTAGTAAAACTCTTTTAGAAAGAGTCAATAACTCAATTTTTATTTTTATTTTGTTGCTAAAATTTGAGATTTCTCCTATTTAGGTCACCAGTTTTGGAGTCCTGATCCTTGTTGAAGTTTGGCCTGATTATAGACCAACGGGTATGGTTTGTCAAAATTTATAACAGATAAATTTGATACAACTTCGAATTAAAAGGGAACTTTGATAATGTCTTAGTACATTTAAGAAAAGTACGTGAAATTGACATGAAAGATTCGTTGATGCAGAAGAAGCCCATCACAGACATGAGACATCTCGAAATGCTTGCAATATTTTTGTTTGGTACAGCTAGCTGGCCGATCCGGATCAAAATTAACCCAAAAATTTTCTTTAAGGGAGAGAATCTGGTGTAGCGGAAGCTTTACGAGAAAAACCTGCAAGAAACAATTAGAAACAACGTACTAATATTCTGTTGATCCGCGCACGGATACCAGAATAATAGGCTTCAAATACGACAATCTTCGTGCACGAAGGATGTGTAATTGGATAATTGAGAAACAATTCTCTGAAATTTTATTAAACCAAAAATTGAGAAACAAAAGCGGCTTACAGGTCTATTTAAAGTAAACAAACCCTAACCCTAATCCGGAACCTTGTTGAGCAAGGAAACGGCCCTAAAACCCTAAATAACGAAATTACCAAAAATGGCAAATTTGAGTTAAATGCGGAAACAAATAAAGCTAAAAGTTCTAAGCAATCCAGAATTGATGGAATTCGATTCGGATTTGGAAAACTAAAGTTATTGCGAAAACGAAACTTTCCTAAAACTGCAAAAACGGCAATTTCGGGGCCTAAACGATGGAATTCGGCTAAAAAAGAGTATGCCTCAACAGCTTTAGCAAAGCTGTTGACTATTGAAGATCTCGCCGAAACGCATCAACTGTGAAAGTTTCACGTCATTCCGACTCCGTCGCCCGGATTAGTAGGATTGATTTTGCCTTCTTACAATCCCATCCCTCAATGTAGCCCCATGCCAAGGCTGCTGCTGCATCATAATCTTTCACGTTGCTTGTCTGTTCTCTTGTCATTACTGTCAGGAGAGTTTTTTTTTTTTTTTTTGAACAGCATATATAAAACAAAGAACGCCCAAAGCAGGGCCAAAGAGCACAACAACGCCAAACCACCCAGGGAGACAAAAGCCACAACCAGCAGCAGCCCAAGGCAAAAACAAAGAAAAAGAGGCAACAGCCAGACTAATGAAAAAGTTGTTATAAGTGACAAAAAACTGGAAATTTGTAGTTTGAAATCTGCAACTTTCTTCAAGATTGGAAGATATATTCCATTTCACGCTGTCCATGCTATATATTATTATAATATCACTACTAGCTGGCTTCTTATTACCGAGCTTGGTCTCCTGCATTTCTTTTTCTTCATGATCCAAGAATGTGCAGGGTGGCAGAGTGAAACATTGAAACACACAATGCATATAAATTCAAAAAAGGAATCTATTCACAAGAGTGAAAAAAAAAAAGAAAAAAAAAGAGAGAGAGAATGAAACTATAAAAAAAAAAAAAAGAATGAAAACTAAAAAAAAAATCTTTTTTTTTTTTTTTTTTTTGAAAAAACTAAAAAAAAACATAAAAAAATATAAAAAAATAAAAAAAAAAATAAAAATCCTTGTAATACTCAAATTAAGATTCCTGTATTAATGACCATAAACTTCATAAAGAGCGACAATATGAGGTTGGCTAGTGGTTTGCCCCTTACACCTATACTATGAAGTCGTGGGTTCGAGTATGTCCTCCTTCCCCAAATCCTAAAATAGTGTAATATTTCAAAAAAAAAAAAAAAAAAAACATATAGAATAAAGAAATAAAAAATACTCTAAATTAATTATTTATAAACTTCATATAGCTAGTGGAGAGATAAAATACAAATACCCTAAATTAATTAATTAGTAGTTCACGTTACTTAAATATTATTATTGAGTCATTTCCTATAAGATTAAACTTTTGAATCTGATGATTACTAACTAACATAGTATCACAATCTAATTGTTGAATTTGTTATTTATTATCTAGATTTGTTTTGTGTTTGGACTCAGCCACGAGGTGAATGGTCTTGCATGTGACTAGGTGAGGGATATGTTAGAATGCTTAAAAACTATTGTTGTGTTTTTTTCTATAAGAATAAGGAATTTAGATGCTCTGCTGATCTGATCTTTTTCCCGACCTTATCTAATCTCATGACATATAAGCATTACAAAGAATGAGTGGTTAAGATGTGATTAGTTTTCACAACCACTTTATCAATAACCAATCACATGTTTTGATAAAGTCAGGAAAAAAAATCAGATCAGCAGACAATCCAAATCCAAGAATAAGACTTGAACCAAATTTTTTTTTTGTGAGAAGCTCCGCTGATCAACCTCCATCAATTTCAACATGTCCTTTGATCAACACATGCATTAGACCGCTTTAAAATTCTAACTTTATTAAAATAAACATATTATTACCATCTAGACAACACTACAATCTGCTGGGAATGATTTTTATATAGAGTAGTCTGCTAAGAATGTTTTTTTTATATTGAGTCTGCTGATCAGAATGTTTTTTGGACCGTGCCGTAGATTAGATTCGAGGATTAGTATTCTGTAATTTCTGTGTTCCTTCTGTTGACCAACACTATAGTTTGCACAACCTTTCTCGAGTACCTCTATAAACAACTTCATGTATGGAAACAGTACTTACTTCAATTCATGATCATCAACAGAATGCGATGATGCAGTCCAAATGGAAGAAATTGATGCTGATCCAACACATACAAGTCCACCAAAATCAGAACTGTACGTGTTTAATTTTCCTTGATCTATTTCACTGGAGGCGCAGCTACACTACTCATGACAGTTTCAATTCAAATGGCAGAAATAAATACTGATCATCCAACATTACAAGTCCACCACGAGCTAGATTCTGGTAGGTTCTCTCTCAATTTCTCATTCAAACACTATCTCACCCCACGTAATAAAGTTCACAATTTTGAATTGGATCTCGAACCAAAGTGAAATCTAGGTGTCTCTTTATTTTATTTTTTCTTTGCTTTCGTGTGATTTGATTCTTACTTTGTGTATAACAGGAGAAACGGATCAGGAAGTTAATTCAGCTCATGATGATCATCAAGTAATAACAATCCAACCACAACAAACAAATAATATTGCTCGCCATCAACATCAGAATTTCGCCATCAACAAACAGGAAGGAAGTTTGTGTGTCTTCTTTTTGGGTTGTTTTGTTTGGATTTGGTTGGGTTGTTTCTTGTAGGCCTGAGGGCTTGTGGGTTGTTTGTTCTGTTTGGTTTTGGTTGGGTTGTTTCTTGTAGGCCTGAGGGCTTGTGGGTTGTTTGTTCTCTGTTGTACTTCGGCTTGACCCTTTTTCGAATATATTTT
This sequence comes from Acer saccharum, assembly GCA_030490815.1. Classification (NCBI taxonomy): domain Eukaryota; kingdom Viridiplantae; phylum Streptophyta; class Magnoliopsida; order Sapindales; family Sapindaceae; genus Acer; species Acer saccharum. Next base: position 6,753,497 of record CM059869.1, on the reverse strand, counting down.
GCCTTTCAAAAAAAAAATCAACATCAGAATTTCACGCCTTTCCTTGAGCTGCTTTCTGGTAATTTTAAGTGCTTTTTTTCATACAAATTAAAAAAATATATATTTATATATCTGAGCCATACCCATCTGGATCTTGGAAGAAATCAATAAAGTACAAAAATCAATACTTAGCTGAATTTATATGAACAGGTGAACTATACTTCCAGATTTGTGTGCCGCTTCCTAAAGCTGCATTAAAAGGAAACTTGAAAGAAGTTTACAATATTTTAAGAGTTCATGAGGAGATCTTGAATAGATCATCTTTGCTACGCATGGCTATTACAAAAGGACATGCGACTATTCTTCATGTTGCAGCAGGAGCAAGACAAACATCGTTCGTAGAGGAGATGATAAATTCAATACAACCAAGTGACTATGAGTCGACGCTACTACTACAAGACAACAATAGAAACACTTCATTTTGTTTCGCTGCTGCGGTGGGAGATGTGGAAATTGCTAAGATTATGCACAACAAGAATCCAAATCTCAATCTGGCGGCTATCCGCGGCAACCATGACAAGACTCCTCTTGACATGGCTGTTATGTTTGGACAAAAGGAAATGGCTACATTTTGATATGATGCCACTGAAAACATTTTGAATCAAGATGAGCGAACTGCCCTATTTTTCAGTAGTATCACTACAGGTCTATATGGTACGTATCATGAATAGGATAAATATTGTTTTTTATGCCTCTTAAAATTTTCATTGCGGAAAAAAAAAAAGGAAAATTATTTGGGAGATAACCGAGATATAATGGAACCTTAAATGTATAAATATTGTTTTAAGTACATCTTTATACAGTTGTGGCTTATATTAAAGCGTTAAAATATTATTGTCAAACCATTTTCTATCAGACTTAAGTTGTTAAGTATGATGCTTATTAATCTAGTATCAGAGTTAGCTTTGAAAAAGTCAATTTGCATTTCTATTTGGGCTTGGTCCACGTGTCAAGCCCATCGGTCTAACAGAGTCAATTTATATCTCTATTTGGGCTTTGTCCATGTGCCAAGCCTGTCCATCTGGTAGAGTGCTCAAATACGATTATTAGAGTAAAGGATTATTAGGGTAAGGGTGTAGGCCTTAGGGTGCTTAAATATTCTTTTTGGATAATTTTCTGTTAGGTTAAGCTTTGTAATTACCAGCTAAAAAGATATTTGGATGGTTACTAACAGCTTAAAAGATTTTGTTGAATTGCTCAGATATGGCTTTGAAATTATTAGAAAGTCATCGGGTGCTGGCAATGACTCGCAACGAGAACGATGAGACGGCCTTACATATGTTGGCCCGGGAGCCAAACTCAATGACAACTCAAGCTCTTGAACTGATCTTATGTCTATGGGAAGAAGTAAAAACAATACCATATGCGGAAGTTGGAGAGTTAATCACACACCCTACAAAGTTGTTGTTTGATGCAGCTAAATTGGGGAATTCTGAATTCTTAGCTGCGCTTGTTGGTTCTTATCTTGATTTAATTCATCTATTAGATGAACAAAATTTAAGCATATTTCACATTGCCATTTTGCATTGTCATGCCAATATATTCAAACTGATATATGAAATTAATGGGCGGCTTCGATAAGGAGTTACTAGCTACTTATGTAGATGAGCAAGATAATAATATGTTGCATCTAGCAGGAAAATATCCAGAATCGCCTTCGGCCAGTGTCGTTCTAGGCGCAGCTTTAGAAATGCAACGAGAATTACTAATGTTTGAGGTAATTATAATTTCTCATTTGTCACTTGGCTTTAATTTTATGTATATCGAGGTAATTATATTGTCCGTTCTAGGGTTCTGTTTTGTTTTTTTAGTTAAAAGAAAATATTGAAATGGTGTTCTATTAATGTGTGTGTGCCCTAACATTTAGGCATGTGTTACATTCGATCAAGTTATATATTAACATTCAAGTTCTCTTATTTTGTGTCTGAAGAAAATTAATTTGATGCAGGAATTTAAACTAAATCAACTTATCATTTACATTCAAGTACTCATTTTCCCATTGCTCTGCAATTCCAAATTTGAAGCTTGACCTTGTGACATTGTAACATGTTTTCTAAAAAATGTTGCTTGTTAATAATGGTTGTAGGAGGTCAGAATGATCATGAAACCCTCATTGAGAGACAAGCAAAATTCAGAGGGCCACACTCCTAAAGAGTTATTCACCGTGACACATAAAGATTTACAGAAAAGAGGAGAAACGTGGATGAAGAGCACAGCTAAGTCCTGCATGCTTGTTGCCACACTCATTGCTACTGTAGTTTTTGCAGCAGTCTTCTCTATCCCAGGCGGAAACAACCAACAAATAGGAAGACCTATTTATCTAGACAAGACCTTTTTCAAAGTTTTTGCTGTTTCAAATGCAATTGCTTTGTCCTCCTCTTCCATCTCCATATTGGTTTTTCTGTCTATCCTTACATCGCGTTACGAAGAAGAAGATTTTCGCATGTCGTTACCACTTAAGTTGATGTTTGGACTCTTAACTCTCTTCATATCTGTTATAACCATGATGATAGCCTTTAGCTCAGCCTTCTTCTTGTTTTATCCTAGCAGTGAAAGATTGAATTGGATCACCATGTCCACGGCTGTACTTGTTTTTGTGCCTGTCACTCTATATGTTGGACTGCAATATTCCCTCTTGAGAGACATTATCTATTCAACATTTTGTTCAAGGAATCAATTTAATCGAACTCCTTCACGGACAATTTGACCAAGGTAGGCTCTAGTATGAATGGGGATATCATCCAATGGGGAGATAGTTGGTTTTGTGCTTGTGTGTGGTGTTATGTTTTGTGGTACCGTGGTTTGTTGGAGGGGGTTTCTGTTGATGGGTTTGGATGTTCTGTTTTGCTCTGCCTAGCTTTGTTGTCTCTGTTTCTGCTGGTGGCTTTTTTTTTTGGGGGGGGCTGTTGTTTGGCCTTTTGTTTGGCTCTTGCTTGCCTCTTTGTGCTTTTTGTGCTGCTCCTGTGTTGTTGTTTCTCCTTGCCTTCTTGGCTTTTCAATAAATTTCGCTGTTAAGAAAAAAATAAGATGATTAGGAAAATGCATTTTTTTTTAAAGCAATTGCTCATTAATTTATGGGGGCAGACCCTACTTTTAGATTTTGTTGATCTTCTTTGTATTCTTTCTCTCATATATACTAAAAGTATATATTGTTAAAATTGAAGAGAAACAAATAACAAAGAGAAAACAGAGTTGCTAATGATGCAAAGAGATACAGGTGTTCGATAAATGAAAAACCTCTAGTGATAACTCTCAAGCTCAAGAGTTCTTTTTACATTTTATTTTTCTGAGAATTCTAACTAACTAAAATCAATTACACGTGATCTTGAATATATACCACGCTAGCTAAAATCAGAGTCTAACTAACTTCCAACAAAACGCTTGATGATCAGGAAAGTAAATTAAGGAGGTGGTGACACCTCAGCATTTGTAACTGTTTTGATCATCAACTTGCAATAGCCTAACTTCCAAGGTTGACTTCATCTCTATTCAACTTGCTCAACCCTCTTCTTCTTTGATGAAGGACTTGATCATTTTTTTCACTCGCCACATACATTGATAGACTAGTATTGTTACACATATGATCAAGTCCTTTACTACCAGATATGTCCTTGTCTGATGTACATTGTACATGTTGCACACTACCAGTTACTCTTACATCCCCCCTCAAGCTGAATTGTGGTGAATGGTCCAAATTTAGCTTGGAACACAAAAGATTAAACTTTTCAGTTGGCAGAGCCTTTGTGAGAACATCAGCAACTTAAGCATCAGTAGGAACATATCTAGGCTCAACAATACCAATAGCAACCTTCTCCCTGATGATATGTGTATCTATATCAATATGCTTGGTTTTTGAGTGGAAGACAGGGTTTTTAGCAAGCATGTTTGCTCCCATATTATCACACCCTATAACGGCTAGTGAAGGAAGCTGGACTCAAAGCTCACGAAACAGAGATTGAAGCCTCAAAACCTCTGTGGTTATGTGAGCCATAGACATATATTCAACCTCGGTGCTTAATCGAGCAACCACCTGCTGCTTCCTAGAGCTCCAATCAATAAGATTACCACCTATAAAGACACAATTCCCACTTGTTGACGTCTTGTCATCAAGTGTCATAAAGATAGCTAGCCTAGTCGGCATCAACGTATGCCTCCAAGCTGAGAGTCGATGGAGGCTTGAACCAAAGTCCTTTATGAATAGTACCCTTTAGATACCGCAACACACGTTTGCAAGCTTGCCAATGGACTTGAGTTGGAGCAATAAGAAATTGGCTCAGCTTGTTGACATTAAAGGGGATTTCTGGCCGAGTATAACACAGGTATTGGAGAGCTCCAATGACACTTCTATAGATTGTGGCATTCTTAAGAGGTACACCATCCTGTTTGATCAGCTTCAAACTTGATCTCATCGGAGTTGCACAAGGTTTTGAATCAAACATGTTTGATCTCTTTAGCAAGTCAACAACATATTTGGATTGAGTGAGGTATAAACCACTAGAACCACGAAAGGCCTCAAAACCAAGGAAGTAGTGAACCAAACCAAGATTCTTAAGAGCAAATTTGATATGTTACTGAGAAATTGTCCATTAAATAAGAGCATAATTGTTACCTGAAAGTATAATATCATCCACATAGACTAGGAGAAATAACACATCAGGTCCTTGATGCTTTATGAACAAAGAAGTGTCAGAAGTTGAGCTTTTGAAACCCCATTGAATTAGAGCTGACCGAAACTTATTGAACTAGGATCTGGTGGCCTGATTGAGACCATATAAGGTTTTCTTTAACATACAAACATGAGAAGGAAACCTCTGATCAACAAATCCATCAGATTGTTTTGTGAATACCTACTCCTGCAAGTCTCTGTTCAAGAAGGTGTTATTTATATCCACCTGCTGGATATCCCAATTGAAGTGCACAACCAAGGCAAAAATTACTTGAACTGTGGATGGCTTTACCACCGGACTAAAAGTATCGAAGTAATCAAGCCCTACAGTTTGATTGAAGCCTTTGGCAACAAGTATTCCTTTATGCTTTAATATTGAGCTATCAAGGTTAAACTCGATTCTAAAAACCCACTTGCTTCCCACAACATTCATGTCAGATGTTGCAGGTACCAGTTTCCAAGTATTATTGTGATGAAGAGCTCCAAACTCCTCATTCATTACTACATACCGTTTTGGATCAGCCATAGCAGCTGTGACTGATTTGGGCTCAATCCCAGATAGGAAAGACAAAGAGAAATGGTACTCTGAAAAGAAACTCTTGGTTTTAATGAACCAGTCATGCTCCTTGTGACCATTTGATGAGTGCTAACTACATGACCAACATCAATTGAGATTCCAACACATAGAGGACCAACACCAACATCAGAAGATGATGGAGTTAAGGATGCTGATGCATCTAAAGTGGGTAGATTTTCTAGACTAAAGGGCTAGCCTTGAAGGTCTACCACCAAGTTAAGATCACGTGATTTAGTAGACAAACCAGATTCATGGATTTGACTAGGCAATGGCCTGGAGTTTGGTGAAGAAGCAAAAGTGTGAAAAAGGCGTGACAGAGGATTGACAAGGTCTAAAGATGTAGCAGTAGTAGCTGCAGATAAAGGTGAGTTGAAAATATCCTTATATGGAAACTCCCTCTCATTAAAGAGAACATACCTTGAAATAAACTCCTTCCCAGAAGAGCTAAGGCTCATATACTCTTTATGATGTAGACTATAACCAATAAAGACACATTTACTTGTGTGAAAGTCCAATTTGTGCCATGAATAGTCTCGAAGATAGGGAAAGCAAGAACAACCAAAAACTGTCAAATAATTGTAGTTTGGCCTCTTCTGAAACATTTTTTCAAATGGTGATATAAAGTGTAGAACGGTTGTAGGGAAGTTGTTAATCAAAATTACAGAAGTTGAAAAGGCTTCAAACCAGAATTGTAAAGGCAAACTAGCATGTGCAAGCAATGTAAGTCCTGTTTCAACAATATTTCGAGGTTTCTTTTCAGGAACACCATTTTGTTGATGGCTGTAGGGATACGAAAACCGAACCTGAACTCCTAAGTCATTTAGATAAGAGATAATAGGCCTATATTCATCACCCATATTAGCTTGGAAACATTTGATCATCCTATCAAGTTGTAGCTCAACTAACCTTTTAAACTTAACAAAGGCAATGAAGGCATCTGACTTTAACTTTAGAGGATAAATCCATGTAAAATGTGTAAAGGCATTGTTATATGCATATTCGATAAAAAAGACACATTAGCAAAGGTAGTAGAGGATGCAGAAATATTATGATTCCACGTCATTTGTCAACCAGTCAACAAGGGGAACACTAGTCATCTGCCACGTCACCAAGCCACGTCACCGAGAAATTAATAAAAGCATGAAGCGTATTCGCCAAACCATTGGGTCTTAAAGAAGCAAGGGTCTCGCTCACCAACGACCTCTACTAGGCAAGACCTACTCGGCCAAAACAAGAAAAGCAAATCTTATCAAGATACGCCTTACCAAGTGAAGATTCACTAAGACATATAATCTAAGAATCCCACTCCAATAAGGAATATCCATATTTCCTCTCCAATACCATAGAATTCTAAACAAGAAAGAATTCAAAACTTCCAGAAGGATAAACACCAAATGGGAAACGAGTCCCAATCGGTCTACTATACTAGAATCCCAACATGATTCTATTTAGAAAGTCAGCTAAGAACACGATAAGGGTGAGGGGAACCCTAGCTTGGAGGATATAAATAGAACCATGTAATCTACGAGTAAGGGATCCTTTTTTCAAGAACAATAATGTGAGAAAAGAGAGACAATATTGAGTGTTTAATCTCAAAGAACTTATAGTATTATTTTCCTACCCTCAGGGAAGCCGTGGTTTTTTTTCCTCTTTAGGGTTTTTCACATAAAACCCGTGTCTTGCATGCATTTTGAAACAAATACTCGGTATGTTCTAATATTAATCTAGGAGAGGGGGGGGGGGGGGGGGGGGGGGGGGGGGGGGGGTCGGTATGTTCTAATATTAATCTAGGAGAGGGGGGGGGGGGGGGGGGGGGGGGGGGGGGGGGGGGGGGGCGGTGAATAGATTTTAATCGTTATTACCCAATTTTCGCAATTAGTCAAATTTACGAAAATGCCCTAATCTAATCAATATACAAAATCAAGCATACAAGTGCAGAAATTAAAGAACGCTTGATTTTTACGTGGAAACCCTCAACAGGGAAAAACCATGGGCAAGTAAGTACGCTACACTCGAACCTCGAATCCACTAATCGTGATAGCGTATACAACCTAATCCCGGTTTGACGGCCTAATCCCGGCCAATATCCCGCTACAACTACCCGCAGGCTTGTAAAAGTGGACCTAGTCCAATTTGCTCATGTGACCACCTAATCCTGGTGTCCGACCTAATCCCGGTCTATCACACAAGACTTACTTCTTCGAAGAGATCACAACCTAAGTGAATATGCAATGATATCCAAATATGCAAGAAGTGCTAGGGTACACTAAATGCTTATCTAGGATTATATGATGACAATAAAATCAATCCTAGATATCAAATATAGCTATATAACATGGCATACAACTTTAGCTATGTTAAGGATAACCAATCTTAAATACAATAGCTATCACAAATAACCCACAAAACATTCAAAAGATTAACTAGTTGATTAAAATACAATCTATCAACTTAGTTATCAGTAAATCACACAAGAATGTTTATGGCATAGCCTTTAGGCAATAATGAGCTAATCAATTAAGCTATCAAAAATAATTTCAATCATATAATGAGATTGATTAGCTAGATATAAAATAGGCATGCAAACCTAGCTAATATAAATAACCCAATCAACACATAATCTCAATCATGTATGTAGAAATTACTCAAAGAACATACAAGTGATAAAAGAGATAAATTGATAAGTAAAAACACTAAGATTAGATGAAATTAGTGTTTAAAAAATTATACCATATGTGTTGAAGAAGACCCATGCATTAGCACATACTAGATGAACCTAGATGATGCCTAGATGATGATTTGTGCATGTGGGAATGGGTTTAGAGAGATAAAGATGTAATCTTTAAGCTTTTTCTCTCAAGTCTCTCTTTCTCTCTCAAGAATATGGAGCCTCTCTCTCTAGGGTTTGATTTTGTGGCTCAGCCCTCAAAATGATGAGAAAGATATGTATTTAATTATAATGCCCAAGTGAAACTATGTCATTTTGGAATAAATGGAAAAATTATGGGTATTTTCGCGGTACACACATCAGTGCAGCGGCTTCAGATTCGAGCATTTCAAAACATGACCAAATGACATCGAAACCTTTCGTATGATATATCGTTGGAAGGGTATGGATGTCTACGTTTTACAAATTTTTACAGAATGACATTTTGATGTCTATAGAAAAAGTTATGGTCAATTGAGTGACCAAAGGTCAGAAATGGACAACAACAGAGTTGCCCTATTTTGGTTGTAACTTTGGAGATTTTAAAACCAATCCAAACGGTCATGAAATATTACAAATAATATACCGTTGGAAAGGTATGGGTGTCTAGTTTGTACAAAAATTTTCAAAACTTGTTTTGAAGCTTTGTGTAAAAAGTTATGGCCACAAGACCATACATAGGTCAGTTTTGAAAATCATTTGAACATTGAAATCCAATCTTTTGAAACTAAACACTCTACTCCAAACAACCAAACCAAAACTACCACTTATCCAAGAGAAGAATGAGACCACCTCAAGTGGTCAACCATCCCGCTAAGACATGCACACCATCGTGCAAGCGCGGACGTTTCCGGTCATATTTCAGGGAAACGAATTACACCACACTTAAAACTAACAAACATGAAGTGCAAGTGTGGGAAGTGAATGTATCCTAATGCCTAACATGTCATGGCATTGTCATTGAACAAGATGCACTCATTAAAACATGCATGAAGAGATATTCAAGAATATGAATGCACACATATAAAAACACACAACGTACAAGAATAACATTTATGCATGAGTTGTGTGTGTGCAACTAGATCTCTTCAAAGCACGTAAGCACTTAGAAATTTACCTTTTGTGCTTCTTCTCTTGAGGTCTGAGCGGGCCTTGGTTGTGCAAAACACCAACCATCAAATACCTAAGCTACCCTTACATCAAGCCCCAATATGTGGTTTGTCCATGAAATAAGTCAATCAATAAATGGAAATCCTTATACATTTATTGATATTGTTACTCTCATAAACATATTATTATTGTTGGACGCGTGTGATCGCGCTCCAAATGTTCACATTTAGCGCTCCCTTTTCCTATCTTTTGTATTTGTTTCATAGCATTTTTGTGTATTTAATAGGGTGTAAATAAGTGTTTCAGGGAATTAGGGAAGTTCAGGGGCAATTTGGTAATTATGGAGAAATCAGGGACTAAAGTGCAATATTCGGGAATATATTGACCATTCTGTGATTTGAGGAGAGTTCAGGGGTGCAAAGTGTAATTCGCCAGCCAAAGCACAGATCAGCCTGCCACGTCACGCGTAGAACGACGCCGTTTGGCGCCTACTGGCGTCACGCCTGACGTCACGCCTGACGTCACGCTGACGTCAGGTTGTCTTCTAGCTGCTTGCCGGGTCGACCCAACCCGCCAACGACCCGGTTCAGACTCGGTTGACCCGGTCGTGACCCGACAGCCTGCCTGACTTTTTCAACGATTTCTGACCGGTTTCCGACCATTTTTTCGATGGTTTTCTACCCAGAATTTCAGCCCACATCCTGGAGGTTCCATTGCACCCATTTTGAGGCTTCCATGCAAACATTTTCCATGCCATCCAAGTCTCCAAAACTCCATGGTTGTGCAAGCTTCAAGGCCAACTTCGGCGGCCTCTTGCCTGCATTCCAGACGGTCTAAACTCATCGGAAGACCGCGGGTTCATGCGGCTACTTCATGCCCGCCATCCAGAAGGTTCAAGCTCGCCTCAAACTTCCAATTTCATGCGGCGACTTCCGACGGCGGGCAAGAACCCGCGAACTCGACGGCAAGAACCCGCCCACTTGACCGACCTTGGTTTTTGCACGTCCAAACTCCTCCCAAACCTTCCCTACTATATATATTTACCTTTCCCTAAACCTAAATACATCCCTAAATATCCAAAGAAGTAAATATTACACCCTACTAGCAAATATTACACCCTACATGTCAATTAAACTAGAATAAACTCACACCACTTCACTTAGCTTGTAACTAGTATTTAGGGTGGTTTTCCAGCCACCAATAGTGATCCAAAGCCTCCACATGTTGATTCCAAGCTTGGGGAAGCAAGATGAGTGAGCTAGCTTGAAGACTTCTCCAACATCATTGGGTTGTCTCTATTGTCTCTCTTATTTCCTTAGTTTGTTGTTAATGTGTAATTAAACATTTATGTTAAGGATTTGGTGTATTTATGTATTATATCTATGAACTAGTTGTATCTATTATTAGAATTGAGCTTTAATTGATATATGCTTGTTAATTAATTAATCCAATTGTTAACATGCAAAAATAGGATTTACTAGATTAATGCAAACCTTGCTTAATTTAGTTAACCTCTAATTGAAGTGCTTAATTGTAATCAACTAGTAATTAGGTAATTTACATGATCCATTAGTTCCATAACATATCTCATTATCACTCTTGCATAACTTTGCATTAGTGGTAATTAGTTTAGCTAATTAGTGTAATTTAGTATAATTGTTATTGGTAATTAAGTTAGTGTTTAGATTAGTTAATTGCTAAGGATGACAAACCTTGGTTGTAGTTAGAATTAGTTAACTTAGTGGTAATTAGATTAAGGTTTTCTTAGTATAATCTTAGATTAGTTATTTAAATTGCTTTTGACCATCTCCCTTTACTTTTATCGTATGTTTATAGTGTAATTATATATATATATAAACATATTGTATATATATAGTGTGTATATATAATATACGACCTAGGACCGACTTAAGGTAAACACTACATCCTCCGTGGGAACGATACCCTACTCGTAACCACTATACGTGGCAAACGATTTGTATACTTGCGAGAGGGTAAAAACTCGCACGTTCGATCATTTACGATAGTTTATAGAACTATCGCGTAACCAATTTTTGGCCCATCAAGTTTTTAGCGCCGCTTGCCGGGGACAGCGTGTTATCTTTAGTTAGTTTTAGTCGTATTTTTATTTTCATTATTTATAGTTACTTTTTAGTGTTCATATATTATCTGTTCGATTTGATCTTGTTTGTTGGTTATTTCAGGATTCGGATAAAACATGGAGAGCTTACCATTGTGCCCGATACTCAGAGACTTATGAAGGACTTTGCTTTTCCGATTATGGGAGCTCAACGTCAGCAATTCTGTTGAGTGATTGCAACGGAGCTACGAGTTGAAGAGTTCTCATTTCAATACTCTCCATTCTTCCAAGGCAAAACGGATGAGGATTCCCTTCAGTCATGAAGAGTACTACGATGTCATACCACCATCGACTCGGAGAGCTCACGAAAGACAGTTGAGGATGAGTGTTCCCGTACTGCATGAAGGATGAGGCAAAGAATTGGTTATTAGCTCTACCCGCAGGATTTGATTACTTGGGAGGCGATAGAGTACCAAATTTTTTCTCAAGGTACTATCCCTCTTGGAAGTACACGAGAAGACGCGAGGGAAGATAGTAGCCTTGAAGAAGAAACCAGAGGAAACCTTCAATGAGACTTGGGAGTAGTTAAATTACTCCTTGCACAGTGCGCCGCATCACATGTCCCTTCGGTCCTTTGGTACAGTGCTTTATGACGGATGATGGGACTCACACAAGCCACAGTTGACAATGCTTGTGGGGGAAGCAATGAGGGAGAAAAACCGCCAAGGAAGTATTTGCCGTTTATGAGATGTTGGTGAAAATTCCCAACAACGAAGCGGAAGGAATGGTGTCATGAGGAAAGGACGAGACAAAGTTAGCAATGCAATTGGCCGACTTGTCACGGGATATGGAGAACTCATGGCACACGTGGGCAACAACGGTAATAGGAGAGAAGTACAATCAGTGTATCCGTGTAGATACATGTCAACAGTTACAACCATCAAACAAGCCAGGATCAAAGAATGGCAAGACCACCAGTGGGCAATCAAGTAATCCCTCATACATCGAGCAACGGATGATTTGCCTTGAAGAATCCACGAGAGATTGGCAACACAAAGTGGGGC